>CAUYSK010093120.1:0-31639 GCA_963575035.1 Avahi laniger
GGAGGGGTATATGCATGCACAAAGAGTGCAATGTGCACCACCCAAATGATGGACATATTTGAAACTTGGACTTAGGGAGGGAGGTGGGGGCAAGGGCAACATATGTAACAGAAACATCTGTACCCCCATAATATGCTGAAAGAAATTTAAAAAATTAAAAAAAAAAAAAAAAAAAAAAAAGAAAGACAGAAACCACAGAAGCAAGACGGGATCCACCCTCCACCCCCCTCTTTACACAAACAGACACACATACTACCTCTACGCTCTCTCTCTCTCACACACCCTCTTCCTATTTTGACTATAATATTAATAGTAAGAAAGAAGAGAATGAACAAAGCTCAGGAGAAGTGCCATGGACCTTATTCCTTCAAATTTTCTGTAATTGTTCTTGTTGGCAAACCAGGTTTTTGTAATGTGAGCATTTCTTTTACTGAATTTTGTCCAAATCCAAGAAAGACCATAGAAAAATCCTTTAGCATCATTTTGTAACTACTTTGCCTCCCTACAAAAGTATTTTAATGTCTGTGACACCTGGAAACTGACAGCTTAGAAAGAAACCTCTTGAGAGAGTCACAGAGACGGCTAAAATTAGCAGCTCCAAGTGGGTGACTTTGAAAGGGACGTCGCTATACGTAGTCACTCTACAATGAGCACCGCAACCCTCAAAAGCAAATTGTTTCTGTAGAGCCTGGGATGTGCATCACGATACCTTGATGGGATGAAACTTTTCCCAAGACAAAAAAATCCTCATCTAAAATGATGAAATATTAAGAAATATACGTTGATATGTTCTGTTTTTTCAGTTTTATCTTCAGCTGAAAAGAAAGATATTAAAAGCAGAGAGATTCTAGTGACCATCTCTTTGGGAACACATTTGTGAAATGCAGCAGAATGCAGAAATTACCAAGTCTCTGCACGACTGTGGGTATTAGCTCGCTTTATATAACGCTGGGGTCTTCACAGCGTAAGGTCTCTCCATGATAAAGAATGAACAAATGCTCTCACACCCCTGCAGGAGGGGAGAACGCCAATAGATGAAGGTTACGTGGTTATGCAAGAAGAGTTCCCTGAGAATTCTTAAATGGAAAAGTTGAAACTCACTATAAAACTTGATTTTGTTCCTCAGAAACGATTTGAAAGACTAATTCCCTTAACTCCTAGCATTAGTCTCCTAGTAAAATAAATATAAGGAATAGAGGGTTTTATATATATAATGAATTTGACTGTGTTTGTTTTATTATTTATCTCAGTAGCCTGCAGCCATAGAACTTATATTTTACTCTTAGGTTTTGGGGAGCACGGTGAAAGAAAATGAGAAGCTAAAACCTTGGAATTAAACTCAATTAGGCCAGGACGTTTGATCTGAATTTTCTGTGACTTTTCAAAGGAGGTATAGGAGGAATAAGACGTTGAAGAGAAAAAGAAAGGCATATACGTGCTCCCCTCTAATAGCATCAAAATATATGTGACTCTCTGCCGCATCTACCACAAGAATGAAGACCGTTCCCAGCAATCAGACTGTCCACGTTCTGGAAGATGTTAGCATCACTCTGAAGGGACACACAGTCATTGCGAAGGACCCCCGAGAACCCCATGGGGGGATTTTAAACATCAATGTAGAACTCAGTGTCCTTGGAGAGAAAAAAAGAGACTCCAGGATGACAAAGTGTGGGGAGATAGCAAGGAACTGGCTACCGTTCCCACCGTGTGTAGCCAGGTAGAGAGCATGATCAAGGGCGTCACGCTCGGCTCCCATTGCAAGAGGAGGTCTGTGTGTGCTCACTTCCCCATCAACCTTGTGCTCCAGGGGAACGAGCCTCCTGTTGAAATCCAAAATTTCTTGGGTGAAAAATACATCCACAGGGTTCAGATGAGACCAGGTGTTGCTTGTTCAGTATCTCAAGTCCAGAAAGATGAATTAATCCTTGAAAGAAACAATATTGAACTTGTTTCAAATTCAGCTGCTCTGATTCAAAAAGCCACGCGGTTATAAAAACAAGGATAATGCAAAATTTTGGGATGATATCTCTGCCTTTGAAAAAGAAGCAGTTCAGCAGGCTGATGAATAAGATCTAAGAGTTGTCCAGCTACAGAAACAAGATGCTAGATGATTCCTAAGACTTATTTGTGGTATTTGGATGATTGCAATAAAAGATCTCTATTAAAAAAAAAAAAACACGAGTTTGTGATTAAAAGTACAGACATAAAAATGTTTAGCATCAACCCAAGTAGCACAGTATGGAGTATAAGAAAATATGTTTAATCTCTATTTTTCCGAAGCTATAGGAGAAGAAAAACAAACATCATTTATAGGGAAATTTGCCTTTTAAGGGATGGAGTTCGAAATGTATTTTTGTATCAGATGTTTAATTCTCTCTCTGAAAGGCCTTTTGGGCTTTCCAAAATTCCAGCTCTTACTTTCTTGGCTTCACGAATGAACGGGGGCTGTTCGGTTCACCGACCACTCCAGGCTTGCCAGGGACTGGGATCCAGTCAGTTCCTGACTAATCTGAACACTAACAGCAAATTCATTACGTTCTTACCCTGCTCTCTGTGCCTGTGACGTGGGCTTGGATTGGTACACGGGTGGTTTATCTGCTCTTTTTATTCTTCCTGGCACGAAAGGTCCTTGAGTGTTAGTGGCAAGGGTGACGGCGTGCCCTTGCCAGCGGAGCACATTCTTGCCTGAGGCTTAGTACCAATCACATGTCAGATCAGAGGTTCTGCCAGGGTCCTTGGGCCAGGCTGGAACTGAGCAGGTCACTCCTGCTATAGAGAACTGTCAACGTCTGGGGACAGTCGCCTAACACCGAGAGCATCACTTGTTCTCCCTTTTTCAATGCGACCCTCTCCAGGGTCCAGGGGTTCTCCTCAGTGGATGTGATCTGAATGGTGCATTTGCAACCTTTACTCAGCTCACCTATTTAAAAGGGCTGCTAGAGACTCAGGTAGGTTGACCAAACAGGCATTTTTTTCTTCCTTAATTACAGTGGCAAAAGAAATTTTAATGTAAATAAGACTGTTCTCTCATAGTTTTTCATCCCAGGTTTTTCGAGACATGATCTCAGTCTGTCACCCAGGCTACAGTACAATGGTGGGGTGCAATCATAGTTCACTGTAACCTCTGACTTCTGGGCTTAAGCAGTACTCCTGCCTCAGCCTTCCAAGTAGCTGGGACTATAGGCATGTGTTACCATACCCAGCTAATTTTTTTTTTGGTAGAGGTGGTGTCTTGCTATATTGTCCAGACGGTTTCAAACTTCTGGCCTCAAGTGATCCTCCCGCCTTGGCCTCTCAAAGTGCTGGGATCACAGGTGTGAGCTATCATGCCCGGCCCCTTCTACGCTTTTTATTTTCCCTTTGTGCATGCTTGTACACATACATATAGACACAATTTGGGTCATTACAGATGCTCTTCAACTTACAATAAGGCTGTGTCCTGATAAACCCATTTTAAGATGAAAATATCATGAAGTTGACAATGAATTTAATACACCTAACCAACAGAACATAATAGTTTAGCCTAACCTACCTTAAATGTGCTCAGAACACTTACATTAGCCTACAGCTGGGCAAAATCATCTAACACAAAGCCTATTTATAATAAAGTGTTAAGTATTTTCATGTAATCTATGAAATACTATATACTATATTGAAACTGCGACAGTTCTACACCATTGTAAAGTTGAAAAATTGTAAATTGCTTCATCGTAAGTTGGGGACCATCTGTATTATGCATGGTTTTCCTTTCTTTTCTCTTCTTTTTTTCACTTGACATGAGCCTGTCACTAAGCGTTCTTCAGGAAAGTCAACAGACTAGCTGTCATATGAATGTGTTATACTTTGTTTAGGCAGTGTGCTACTGTCAGATATTTGGATTGCTTACACATTTCTGCTTTTATAAATACTGATGTGGTAAACATTCTTGTGTATAAATCTTTGAGTGCATCACTCTTGTCTAAGGACAAGATCTTAAAAGTGACATTAGTAAATCAAAAATTATGAATATTTTTAAGGTTTTGAAACACATTGCCAAGCAAAACTCTAGCAGTCATCTTGCATTTTGTTTCCACCTGCGGTACGAGCAGGCCTATCTCACTGAGGAATTAACTCTTGCTACTGAGTACTATCTACCATTTAAAATGTTTTTGCTAATCTCAGAAGCAAAGTTGGATCTCCTTTTAATGTACATTTCTTTGATTACTCATTAGATTAAAAATTGTTTTATAAGTTCATTGAACCTTTTTCTTTTATGAATTGTCTTCTCAGATTTTTTTGGTCAACTGTGCTGAGTGTTTTCCTTTTCCTCACATAAAAGCACTTCCTATATATTTTGTTGCAAACAGGCTTTATCTTCCAGCTTGTATTTTGCCCTTTTATTTGTGAAGTTTTGATACATGGAAATTACGAAATTTTATTTAATAAAAACTATTTCAGAGGGAGGAAAAAAGGGCAAGTTGTTGTTTAAGGGTTACAGAGCCTCAGATTTGCAAGATAAAGTTCTGGAATCTGTTTCATAGCAATGTCAATATATTTAACATTACTGTACGCTTTAAAATGGTTAAGATGGTAAATGTTATGTGTTTTTTCACTAGAATTAAAAAAAAACTCTTTGTCTTTTTATTCTTCTGTTTCTTCCTTTGTTTCTAAAGCCCCGCCCCTCCGTGTCCTTGTCCATTACCCCGTGCTGCTATAAGGAATAGAAAGTGGAGTTGGGTTTAAATCAGGCCCTTCTCCCACTTTTTTGTGTTATTGGTCTGTGCTAACCTAGATCCATTTCTGCCTTTTCCCCTAACTTGAATATCTAAGATTCTCCAGTTTCCCTGCTACTTTGGGGGCTTCCACCTTTTGCAACTAAGAGATTGACATGGGCATAGAGTTAGGACTTTGGTTTAACCATTCTGGATTTTTTTTTCCTCCATTAGAAATGGAATGAAATGGGAGTTAAGACTTTCAGATGTGACCGAATGGGGAGACTGGAAAATATTCTTCCCAAAAACAACAATAAAAATTGACAAGATAGATAAACAGCCATATTAGTGCTCTGGAAATCAACCCAAGGCATACAATAATTTCAGAAGCACGTATGGTTGAGAAGCTTCTCAATTTTGGGTAATAACAGTGAGTCTCTGTGGTGTTCTTGCCTGGAGCTGTTCCCATGCCCCGACCCCACTCTGATGTCACAGAGGTTCTACCAGGGCCGCCGTGACCACTGGCATTTTCACTGTTGTGGTTAAAGGGGTTCACAGGACTAAGCCTTGCCAGCAGTGGTATTGATGGATGTGATCTCGGCAGTGGATGAACAGAGAGGACCGATATTTCCACTAGCCTGAGGATGGGATTGGGGTTGGGGCTGGCTAAGGCTGCATGCATGTGCAATGCAGACCAGGGAGAACCCAGCTACCCACACATTCCCAGCATGCATGGAGGAGCCCAGCAAAAAGCGATTATCAGGACAGACTTGAAAATGGCAGAAACTTGAATGCAACTTTTATGCTTCAGAGGACATCATTACATGCCACAGATTGGGAAAATATATTTGCATATCACATGAATATATGTTATAAGGGATTTATATCCATAATATATATTCTAAAAACCCATAAAACTGGAGCCAGGCATGATGGCACGCACAGTTCCAGCTACTCAAGACGTGGAAGTGGCAGGATCGCTTGAGCCCAGGAATTCAAGTGCAGCCCAGGCAATATAGCAAGACCCCATTTCTTATAACAACAAACAAATGATAAAACTCAACAATAGAAAGACAATAACCCAGTTTAAAAATGGTCAAAAGATTTGAATAGATATTTCACCAAAAAAATATATTTATATACAGAACATGAAAGGATGCTCAACATCATTAATCCTTTGGGAAATGCAAATTGAAACACAATGAATAAAACAAAAAAAAATAATTTAAAAATATTTTAAATTTAAAAAAGCACAAGATACCACCATATGCCCACAAAAATGGCTATAATTAAAAACAGATAATAACAAGCATAATGAAAATGTGAAGAAACTGGAATGCTCATATATTCCTGTTTGGAATGTAAAATAGCACAGCTATTTTGGAAAACAATTTAGTCATTTCTTGAAACATTAGACAAAACCTTACCATATGGCCCAGCAATTCCACTCCTGGGAATTTCCCTATGAGAAATGAAAACACAAGCCCAAACAAAAACCTGTATGCCCCAAACTGGAAACCATCCACATGTCTGTCAACCCACGAATGGACAAAACAAGTTATGGTTCATGTACTATTCGAGAACAAAAAGCAAAGCACAACGGATGCATGCTACAGCTTGGATAAACCTCAAAAACATTATACGAACTCAAAAGAGCTCCCTGCTCTTCTGCGGGGAGGATGCAGGCCTTGTACTCAGGCATTCACGCTGCCTCATTTCCTCATCTGCTTTATCAGCTGCCAGCCATACCCTCACCTCAGTCGGTAGTAATGTGCATGGATCAGAACTTAGTAACATAGACTGTGGGTGGCATGTGAGATTAGCACCTCAGAGACTTTTCAAAGAGAATAGATTATGTACTGGGATTAAGCTGGCATTACCAGAGAGTTTATTCCAGGACCATAATATCTTGAACCCTAGGTAGAATTGTTCTCAGTGAACGCCGCTCCTCCCTCCCAGGCACTCCGACCAGGCTATCTATACTACACCCTCGGCACTAGTCCATCCACCTCCTCGTATCTCAGCTTCAAGGGCACTCCCCTTCTGGCAGCTCCTTTTCCGGCGTGCTTGCACCTCCCTCTCTGAACACATATATCACCCATTTGTTTTGATGCTTTGAGTTTCTTGGATTCCTAAAATCAGTGGTAGTGATGGTGGGAGTTTTTCAGAAAATTTTGAGTAGGAAGACCACGCAGGGCTGAACTCACATCCCCCATGGAAAGCCATTCTGGCCGAGGGGAGGTTAAGGCTGCCTCAGCCAACCGTGCTTTGGTTGCCTCCTCTGACTACTTACTGACATCACATGGGTATGTGCATCTGTAAAATCCGGGAGGGCTTGAGACCTGTCTTTTCACTTCTTTGGGATTCTTGCCCAGGTTAGCATAATCCCGTGCCTATAGTAGGCACTTACATGGATAATCCTTATTTAGATATGTCTGTCTAGCCCTAGCCAAAATACATCTTGGATTTTCAGCCTAAAAAAGTGAAGGAGACCTCTTTTCTGGAAGAACAAGAACAACTTCAAAGGCCCTTCGTGATTACCTCTTCCATCTTCCTCCTTGGATCCACCTTGTGGATTTAGACAGGTAAAAATTCAGACATAGTCAAAGACCTGGTGCCGGTGGGGAGTGGAGAATAATTCTGCTTCCTTCTGAAAACCACACCATTAAAACAGATTAATTCCCGATGATGGGAGAATGATGTATATTGCTGATGAAACCAACACTCGTGCCACGATGAGTTATTGTCCATTGTTTGGCTAGGACTTTCACTGCAAAATAAAAAAAAAAGCCTCAAACCCTGTAAGTCTGATGGATTTCCCCATTATAACTTTTCCCCATGTAGTAAAGCTGAAATAGAGTAACAAAACGGCTTTCCATTTTTATCATTCACACAGCAACCTATTACTTTACTCTACCAAAGTTTTGAAACCAAATATCAACAGCAGCTTAATTTTCTTGCTACCTCTCTCTCCGACCGATCTGTAAGCCTTGGGACATGTGTTTGCTCAGCCTTCTGTCTCCAGCAATTAGTACAGTGCCTGGCTGGCACTGGCCCAAATCATAGTCCTTGAGAGAATGAATGGATGCGTCTGATTAATGGCGCTGATTGAGGTGAAATGTAAAATCAGCCATAGTTATTCTGAGAAGCCTTTGCAGGCACCAGCCCCAGGAAAGACTGAAATTGTTGAAGTGTCGATTCCTAGGCCTTTTTCAATTCCATTTTCTCCCCATTTTAGTATTTCCTCTGCCCTGACCATTCAATGTTGTGAGATTTTTCCCCTATAATTTTCATCATCAATATGAAAGCAGTGATGAAAAGAAAACAGACTGCAGGATATTTTCATCTCATTTTAATTGAAGTTGACTTGACCTTTAAAGCATTTAGTTTTGAACTTTACTATGCATCAGAATCACCTGAAGCTCTAGTTCCTATGCAGATTTTAGGGACCCAGAGATTTCCATTCAGTGGGTCTGAATTCAGGGTCACCGATCAACATTTTTAATACGCTCCCCAAGTGCAAGAGGCCAGTGAATGACAATGGGGACCTTGTTGACAAGGGCCCCGTGCTTTTTTAATGTTCTGCTGTCACCGTCTTGAAATTCTTAATTTTTGAACAAGGAGGGCTGTGTTTTCACTGTGCAATGGGCCTTGCAAATTATGGGGCTGGTCCTGGAAGCAGGTGTGATGTATGCTTCACCAGAACACATGTATATGTGGGATTATGGACAAGTTACAGAGAGGGAAATACAGGTATTTTGGGGGGGGGAACTCATGTAAAAATTAATTTTGGTCCCAGAAGAAATCTTGACCAACCTTAGAACTCCTTAGAACCTAATCTCCAACCCTAGAACTCAGCAAACAATAGTTTTCTGCCTTAGTTGGGTCTTGTTAGTCATCTGTATGAGCGTATGTGAACTTTATCACACATTGGCTGAAGGTGGGGGATTTCTTTTATCATAGCTAAGAAAGTGTCTGATATCTTATTCTTCCGGTGGTGATTCTTCTCTGAAAGTCTTTTGTGTATTTTCACCCGCCAGAATTAATAACTGCTTCTAGAATGCTGTCATGGTATCCTCATATATGAGTCCTTTGTAATTTTCAGAAAACTTCCTAGAAATGGAATTGGTAGGTAAAACAGTAAATGTGTTTTCCATTTTGATAGATATTGTTAAATTGTCCTTTAAAGAGTAATACCACTTTACACCTTTTTCAACATAATGTAGTATCAATTTTTTATTTGTTAATTTGATAGATGAAATTAGTAACTATTTTATTGTTTAATTTCTGTTATTAAAAAAGAGATCACATATCTTTTCATGTATATATTCAAAAGCCATTTGAATTATTTTTTCTGTGAACTGTCCATGTTTTTCATCTGTCTTCTTCTTGATAGTCTTTTTTTATTTAGTAAGAGCACTTTATATATTAAGGATAGTACTCCTTGTCCTTAATATATTTATCAGTTTTTCATTTGACTTTTTCCATGAAAAAGTTAAAATCTTAATTTGTATATGGACAAATTTACCAATCATTTGTTTGAAAGATTCTGAGATTTTCCATTTTCAGAAAACCCTTCCTACTCTGAATATAAAGACATTCTCCTGACTTCTTTTTTTTTGTATTTTTATGATTTCATTTCTTAAAAATATGATTTAAATCTTTGATACACTTGAACTTGTTTTGGTGTGATGCGTGAGTTAAGGAAACTTCTTTTTTTCTCAATTGTCTCAACATTCAATTCAGAATCCAATTTTCCCCACTGATTCTAAACGCCACCTTCATTATAATTTAAATTCTCAATTATTTAGGCTCTCATTTATGGTTCTGTATTCTGTTCCATTGATTTGCCTATCCATGTGCTGATGTGAAGCTATTTTAGTACTCATGCCTTTTATAATCTATTTTGATATTTGATGGGCTGATCTCTTCTCATTATGCTTGTTTTTCAAAAACTTCCTGATTGTTACCTATTTACTTTTCCATATGAACTTTATAATCACAAAGTTTAAAATCATAATCATAGAGACCCTGAGTTTAGGGGGAAAAAATCATAATCATCTTGTTTGGTTCCCCCTCTAGCCCAAATCCTATTGATGACATGATCAGATCTGAATTTCAGTAAGGTCATTCTGGCTATAGTGTGGAGAACAAGAGTACATTTGGGAAGCCCAGCAAGACATGCTATTGCAGAGGTTCGTAAGAGAGATGAGCATAACTTGGTTCAGGATCTTGGCAGTCGAGATTGAAGGAAAACAAAAGCAAGTGATATGTAGAAATCACAACTGGTAGGACTTCGTGATGAATGTGATTTGACAGTTTAGGAAGAGGTAGATTTTTTCTAGTCTTGCCTAGAAAAACCCTAGGATTTAGTCCAGTTCTGGAAAGGCTCCAGTCTGCATCAATCCATGGATGCAGGGTTAGTTTTGGAGTTGCCCTAAACATCAAGGTCCTCGTGGGAAAAGATATGGAGCTATTCTGTATGGAGACAGCATGGGTTCAGACAAGATACCCAAACTGAATTGCCTTCCTCCACTATGCCGTGTGTCAGGAATACCAAACCAGCTTCTGCAGCATTTGACAGACCGAGGGGATGTACCCATGACCCTACACCCCGTGGTTCTAATGGCAGTAGATTGGGGCCTGGAGAGCCAACTTGTGGTTGGTGAAGAAAAAATACGATACTTCAAAAGTTTTCCTTTCTCCAGTTCCTCAAAAGTTAAGCAGAATTACTATATGATCCAACAATTCCACTGCTACGTATATACCCCAAAGAATTGAAAGCAGGACTCACACAGATTCCCGTACACCAGTGTTCACTGCCGCATTATTCACAATAACCAAAAGGTGGAAAGCACCCAAAAGTCCATCAAAAGATAAACAAAATGGATAAACACACATACATGCAGTAGAATATTATTCAGCCTTAAAATGGAATAACATTCAGATACATGCTACAACATGGATGCAACTACAAAATGTCATGCTAAGAGAGATTAGCCAGACACAAAAGGACACATATTATACGACTTAACTTACACGAGGTACTTATAGTCAAATTCATAGAGATGGAAAGCAGAATGGTGGTTGCCAGGAACTGGGGGGAGGAAGAATAGGGAGTTATTGTTTAATGGGGACAGAGTTTCTGCTTGGGATGATGACAAAGTTCTGGGCATGCATAGTGGCCAGAACTTTAATGCCACTGAATTATACACTTCATGGTTAAAATGTAAATTTCATATTATGTATATTTTGCTACAATAAAAATATATTTTTATTAAGTTTTCCTATGAAAAAACAGGTCATGACAAAAGCACCTCTCTTCACCACTGGGACAAATTATGATCATGTGACTATGTTTATAAATCATATTACCTCTCTGAGACCTAGGTATCGCAGAGTAGGCGGTACACTCTCTCACCCAAAACGATGCAAAATATTTTGGGAAACAAACTGTAGAGCCTGCATCTCCGGAAATCCCCTCCCAAGTGGCTAACCACAAAGGGAGGAAACACAACAGGGTAAAACCAAAAGTTTACAGTCAAACTTTAGAGTCCATGTTATTTCATCCCGTGCTAGATAAACGCAGGGCAAATGTGCACTCAGGAATGGCAGGATGAGAGCTTTTAAGCTTTCTTTGCTTTTGTCTTTGCTCTGTATTCTAGGGATAGTCTTATTCCCAAATGTCTTTTGAAGCAAATAGGTTTGAAGCATTCAGTTAAATAGAAGCTATTTAAGACCCAATTGTCAAACCACCTGAATATTAAGTCAGGAGAATTAGGCAGTATCCATTGAAGAACTTGGACAACAACTAAGGATGAAACTGAGTTCCTGTCCGTCAATCTGGTGTTACAAATGACCACTGAGCTAGGAGGCTGTCAAGCTGCTCATGCTACTTCCATGGAAAGAAAAAATTCCATGTTTTTTAAGAGTGTCCCCATGTTCCAGAGGACACTCTTAGTGGAATCTGTCACGAAATACAGGAGCCTCTAAATGCATGAGCAATCCATAGAGTGATAGTAACATGGAATACAGAAAAAGAAAAGCATAATTGATTAATATTGTACAAATTAGTAGATGTCAATTATTTACAGCAATAATATTATTTGGCCAAATTCCACAAAAAGAGCAAATTTTTTGAAACACCTAGTCATTGCAGGATTAAAGAATGTGCACAGGTGCCAACATTGGCTTTATGCTAGGAAATGAAGGTAGGAAGGAAGGGAAAAGCTTCTCAAGGGAATGGTGATAGGTCTCCCAAGAGTCGTTGTTATACATGGTGAAAATGTGTGGGTTTTAAAATTTACAAGTTTGCGGGGATCAATGAGCTTGGACAAATGCCAAGTTAAGGAAGATAAATGTAACAGGATGTTAAAATGAAAATTTCAGCTAAGGTCCTTGAAATACCACATTCTAAAAAGATACAAGGACACTTAAATTCAGGATGTATAATACAAAGCAAGTGGCAGAAAAATGGTTCTTAGATTTGGAAACCCTTCCCCAAGGGAATAAAATGGTCTGGTGTTGGAGATAAGAAAAGGATTTTTGAGAGAAATGGAAGATGCTCAGTCTCCTGCCACTTTGGGAGGGTAGGTGGGTGGAGGGAATAAAATGCCTACCTCTCACGTCAAGTTTAGCAAAAAGAGTAACTCAGGATATCTGATCCAGGATGCTCAGGAGAACTCCAGGATAACTCAGATAACAGTATTGTCTCCCGTAGATGGAGATGTCCTACACACGTGTCTGACTCCTGCCTGGAAATTGTAAAGGCAGGTGGTGAGGAGGGGTGGGTGTCTGGGTGGCCTGGATCCAGGGTCTGCTGAGATAGGCAATGAGTGAGATGGGGGTATGGGCAGGAAAAACTTTCTCTACCAACTTAGGTCAGGGGCCTATCACAATAGAGAGATTAACAGAGAAAAGACAGGTTTATTCACAGGCGTGTAGGGGCACTCAGGAACTTGCTGAACAGCCAGGGGTTAAAGTTCATATACCAACTTCACAAAAAGAGGGAGGAGGGGGGTTTCAATGGGAGAGTATAAAAGGTTCCATTGGGTGTTTTGAGGCTAAAGGACAGCTGAATTCAAACTTGCCCACACTAAGGGTCAGTCATCTCCCAAACAGGAAACTCCCTCCAAGGATGGGCAATGGCAGCCGTATTTTCCAGAGGCTCTGCTTAAGTTTCATGTTTTTCTGTGGCTGCTGATTGTTCCAATGTTTTCATTACAAAGTAATTTTCACACCACAGTGGACCCTTTGTGGGTCTCACACTAGAGAGATCCAGTGCTCTCCTAAAGTTAATCTGCCCAAAGCATCAAAGGCATCAAGAGTTGTGCTCAGGGAGGTTTTGGGATGCAAATAAAACCACTATTCTTGGCTAGAAACCCTGCTGGTGGAGAACTAAGAATAAAATCCTAAGCCCCCCAACCAACTAAATGGGCCCCCTCTTGGCCAAGAGGATCCCAGAGAAACCTTAAAAACAGAGTTCCTGGCCATGGCAGGGCAGGAGGTTGGACATGCCTCATTATACCCCCTCCCCGACCAGTATTCACGTTAAAATAGAGATCATAAGACTGACAGAGCAGAGTCTTGTGGCAGTAAGACATCAAATTATAAACAGGAGCTAAGGCCATGTCAGACAAAGTTTAAGTCACACACCTCTACATTTAAGAATAAACTGTGCTCTGACCGCTGCAAGGTTTGTCTTTTTCTCTAGCAGCTAAATAAGCACTGGCCTTGAGATAAGCAATGTTAAAACAAATGCAGCTCATGCACCATCAGATGCTGACTAAGTGACCCCCTGTTCCACGAGCCATAACTACCTCTTTGATTGGACAGAAGACTGATTTCAGTAACTTTCTGCTAATAAGAAGACCAACAGTCCTGGACTGGTTCTAGCCAGTTTTCAGAGGCCGTGAGAGGCTGTGCATTGAGTAACTTCATATCCCTGCTTCACCTTTTGATGCATAGGGCCTCATTGTGATACTTTTTTTTTTTTCCGAGTCAGAATCTCCCTCTGTCGCCTTGGGTAGAGTGCAGTGGCATCATCGTAGCTCACTGCAACCTTAAACTCCTGGGCTCAAGTGATCCTCCTGCCTCAGCCTCCCGAGTAGCTGGGACTACAGGTGTGCACCACGTCACCTGGCTAATTTTTCTATTTTTAGTAGAGACAGGATCTTGTTCTTGCTCAGGCTGGTCTCGAACCCCTGAGCTCAAGCGATCCTCTCGCCTAGGCCTCCCAGAGTGCTAGGATTACAGACGTGAATCAGTGTGCCAGGCCATTGTAAAACATTTAAATGTTATGTCTCCACCCCAAAGTGAACATAGGTTGTATGTAACATTCATGTTTATTCAGTATGCATGTGTTAGGACTTCCTGTCATGAATATTCATAGCTCCTCCTATAATCTATTAAATATGTATACTTGGCCAACCTGTTCAGCATAAATTCCTAATCCACTCTCCCTTTCCTAGAAGTACCTGCCTTTTGGCTTTTTCTGGAGACTGTGCTTCCCAGCCTATCAGGATGGCCACCTTGTAGGCTGTAACCCTTTATAAGAAATCAAGCTTTCCTTTCTAAATTTATAAATTGTATGATTTTTAAGTTGACATGGTGGTTGCCTGGGATGGGGAATTACTGTTTAATGGGTGTGGAATTTCAGTTTGTGAAGATAAAAAAGTTCTAGAGATGAATGGTGGTGATGGTTGCACAACACTGTGAATGTACTTAATGCCACTGGACTGTACACTTAAAAATAGTCAAAATGGTGAATTTTATGTTATGTATATTTAGCCACAATAAAAAAATAGTATGGGATGATTGCTTGTCTACTTGGAAATAGAATTAAATTATAATGATTATTTTTAAAAACAAAATAAAATCTTGCTGGATGTTGTGCCAGTTCATACATCTCCAGAAAGATGTGGAGAAGTTAGACACAGCACCTAGAGGGACAAAGTAGCTCGGGCAAAAAAGGGGAATTGGTTGGCTCACCCAACTGAGCTGCAGGAAGGGTGGGTGTGAGCTGGGCTTCAAAGGCGACCACACTGGGGACTGGAACACCACCCTCCCTTTCTCCCCCTCTCATTTCTGCTTCTCTCAGTGTACCAATCACTCTCTTTCACTGCATACTGGCTTCTTCCAGCCCATGGGGACATGGCCACCAAACAGCCCAGATTCATACCTCACAGATTTGCCACCTGAGCAAGCCTGAGACCCTCTGTCAGACTAAAGGTCAGAAATCCAAGGACTGGCTGAGCTTGGAGAAACATGCCTACCTCTGGCCAATCACCGAGTTAAGGAGGCAGATGGGTAAGAAACTGGGGGACCCCATTAGACCACACTTTGGGAGGCTGTATTTCTGAGAGCAGAGCGCTACTCCAGGCAGACGACCCAGTAGCCACCATGCCCTGTGCAGGCCTTCCCTCCTCTGGAACTGATCCCAACAGTGTCGTGAAGACCTCAGCAGCAAGACCAGGCCACCTACATACTCCCTTCTGCCCTCCTCTCTGGGGCCTCCTGGATCCCCGGATTTCTCAGCTAACACTGGGTTGGCAGGAGTGAGTGGGGAGCAATTGACTCCTGCCCTACATCATAGCCAGTCATTTGGGACCATTTTTTCCTTGTCAATGCTCAGTTCCCAGAGGGCTGGGCTGTTTTCTATTTTATCTTGCTTTATTCAGACAATTTCTGGAACAACACTGGCCTATATACGAGACTACGTAGCTCCAAAGTCCATCCCCCGCCCCAACCCCATACTCTTCTGAATCAATGATATTAGAGTTAAAAACCCAGGTTCCAAATCAGACTATGTTGTGCTTTTTTTTGGAGTGGATCTTGGATTATCAAATTATCAAGTAAATGGCTGAGATCAGCCCTTGTTTCCCCATGTCCCTGCCGACTGCCAGCTCTGCCTTCCTCTCCTCTCAGAGCTGGCTCCTCTTCTGCAGAAACCCACCCTGGCCTGTTATTCATGAGAGAATCTGAGAGAAATATCTGCACTTGCGAAGATTGTGTGCTCCACCCTTCAAAGCTTTAGACAGATAAATTTAGACATAAAACAGGAAGTAATTCTCTATGTGGTTGTGAGTGATGTAAGAGAAGTTATTGCCCCAAAATATTTTGACGCAGAAGTGTGGGGGAGCAGCTCTCAAATATCAGCATGGATCAGAACCTGCAGGCACAGCAGCTCACACCTGTAATCCCAGCACTTTGGGAGGCTGAGGCGGGAGGATCGCATGAAGCCAGGAGTTCAAGACCAGCCTGGGCAACACAGTAAGACCCACATCTCTGTAAAAAATTAGTCGGGTGTGGTGGCACATGCCTGTCATCCCTGCTACTTAGGAGGCTGAGGCAGGAGGATTGCATGAGCCCAGGAGTTTGAGACTGCAGTAAGCTATGATCACACCACTGCACTCCAGCCTGGGCAACAGAGCAAGACTCTGTCTCTAAAAATAATAAATAAAACACGTAGACTAATCCTGAGAGTTTATTAAGCCACATATTGTTGGGCCTGGAGTTTCTGATTCAGTCCATCTGGGGTGGGGCCCAAGAATTTGCATTTCTAAAAATCTCCCATGATGCTGACGCTATTGGTCTAGGACCTCACTTTGAGAAGCATTGTGGCAGAGGTTTAGGAAGGTACAGAGAAAATCTCTCTAGGCTACAAGGCTTCCATTCAACTTTGAAGGTCTTGGACTAGGTCGGTTAAGGTGCTCTTTAGGGCTGATATTCCATGATTATAGTGTTAAACGGGTGATTACATATGTACTCGTGCCAAGCTATTTTTATTATTATTAAATAATCATGGACTGCTTACTTTATTATGAGACCATAAAAATTTCCAGGAGCTTCAAAGCTTTGATCTGTATACCACAGAACCTCATTATATACAGCTTGTTAGAATCACTTAGTGAAAAACTTGAATTATAGGATCTTCTAAATAAATACTCTTTTGCTCATAATTTCAAATGGCTTCCTATAAAAACTTTTCAAAGCAAAGCTTTCACCGATACTGCTTTGCAGAGCAAATTTAATTAGTAATTATCCTATAAGAATTAGCATATAGCTAATGTATAAATGCCTTAGGTGTGATTTAAACTGTTCGGTCAACTAAACACATACCTTCCTCTCCTCTTTTCCCCAACAAATAAATCTTACTTGCATTTTAATTTAATATCTGTCTATCCTTCTGAAATAGCTACGTTTATTCTAAATATCTAATTTTAGATATATAACTAATATGTTATAATTTTTGACTGTCAGTTATTTAAATATTGCTCCTCTCCCCCACACAAATCAATCCTATTTGCATGTCTACAGCCACTGTGATCATTCTCCACAGCTCATCTTTGAGCCGTAATCATTGTCACCCTAGTCTTTGATCATATGTTCTCCTGCGTCCAGGAACTACTCCCCTTCCAACTCTGCCCAGCCTTCAGGGTACGACTGAGGCCCCTACTTTTCTCTGAGATCTTCTTCAGCCGCTGTAACTTTCTTTGGTTTCTCCCTCCTCCAAAGTCCCTTATCCTCAGGACTGAAAGGGACCTTAGAAAGCATTCAGGACACACCTCCATCTGGCCCACCAAATGTGTCCATGGAGTACCAGGCAAGAAATGCCCACACTCCGAATGGACAGCTGGTGATCATGAGCTTTGAATCGATTCTTGGCACAAAACACGTGAAGAGTCTGCTAAAGTCCCTCCATCGGGAATCCCAGGAGACTGAGAACAGGTCACCCTTGGAGGCATGGAGTAGAATATTTAACCACCTTTCTACCTGAGTGTGTACACCTGCGAAGGCTAACATTGTCATTAACCAGGAATGATCATGGTTGGCACATTTGAAATGTTAATAATAAATTACACCAGTATTACCCAGGAAATTATCATGCCTTCATTGGTCACTTTTCTTCAACTCTCTGGTTCAACATTGCTAATTCTAGGTTATTTCTCTTCATCCCTGGCCCATCCTTAGCCCCTCTGACGAAAGTCTCTGGGAAACTACTGAACTACATACGTCAATAATACAGAAAATTTTAAAGTCTAAAATCTTGCTTTGTCACTTTTTTGTGTTGATATAATTTACCTCCTCAACTAGCTCATAGGCTCCTAGAAAACATGGGCTCTGTTTTATATTTTGTGTCCCTTGTCCTCTGTGTCTGAATGAATAGCCAGGATCCAGAATCCCACGCCCTCCTGCCAATGTCCGCATGGTTCCCAAGGGATATGTATATGTGTGTGTGTGTGTGTGTGTGTGTGTGTGTGTGTGTGTGTGTGTGGCATATTATGCAGGGGACATCTCAGGAAAATGTGCTCTCTTTACCAGTAGGTGAGTCACCAGCTGAAATCCTCATAATGGGCTTCTACCTTGATGGAGCGGGACAGACTGATGAGGAACCACCAGTTTACCGCAAGGCCCAGAGCACAGCTGGCCTCATCAGCTCTCTAGGTGCCACCCTGCTCCCAACACTGCCTTTCAGCTGCGTGTCTAAATCCCCACCCACCCCTCGTCCAGTTGGCCTGGATCCAAGGACTTTCACGAGAGAACAGCAGGAACGTAACACAACCTAGTAAGGCACCGAGCAAGCATCTATAGAGAAGAACAGACGTGCAGATGCCAAGGAAGATGAGGGTGGCAAGAGACTAGCCGACGTCAGTCGGGATCAGTCGGGGGGTGGTGTGCGTCTGCCACCTCAGGGACCCTTCAAAGGTAAACGGGCTCATTTTTCACGCACCAGCTCTGTGGTCCCAATTCGCTTTACGCTCATCAGCCCTGGCTCAGCGGAACCTGGCTGGGCAGGTCAGCTCTGAGTCCTTGCTGGGCAGGGAGAGGAATCCAAATGGGGCTTGGGGATGAGGGGAACAGGGAAGCAGTGCCCATACTGGGAGCTGGTAGGAGCTGAATGCCAGGAACAACAAGGAGCCCTTATCCCTTAAGAGTTAGTCTGATAGGTTGGTCCTTGCTCCCTTTCTCCTAGGCCCACTACTGGTCTCCTTTGCTTCTCCAGTTTTTGTTTTTGTTTTTTTTGTTTTTGAGACAGAGTCTCGCTTTATAGCCTGGGCTAGAGTGAGTGCCGTGGCATCAACCTAGCTCACAGCAACCTCAAACTCGTGGGCTCAAGCGATCCTTCTGCCTCAGCCTCCCGAGTAGCTAGGACTGCAGGCATGCGCCACCATGCCCGGCTAATTTTTTCTATCTATTTTTAGTTATCCAATTAATTTCTTTCTATTTTTTTAGTAGAGATAGGGCCTCGCTCTTGCTCAGGCTGGTCTCAAACTCCTGAGCTCAAATGATCCGCCCGCCTTGGCCTCCCAGAGTACTAGGATTACAGGCGTGAGCCACCGCCCAGCACCTGGCCCTGCTTCTCCAGTTTTTAACGTTCTGATTCTCTCTCTCCCTCCCTCCCTCTCCCCCTCTCCCTCTCTCTCTTTCTCTCTCTGTCTCTCTCCCCCCTCCCTCTTTCTCTTTCTCTCTCTCTCTGTATCTATATGGCAATACATATACGAAGAGAAAGAGAAAGAACCAAATGGACATAGAGGATTTGGCCTCTTGAATCTCACCAGAAGCCCCCGCCACACACACACTCTTGATTTTATTGGTGACTTATGTTAGGTACTTATTCTCCAAATGGGGTGAAAGGCAGCCATCCTGGGCTCTGAGTCTGACCCTGACTACCTATTAGACTCAGCTGAAGAATGAAGAAAACATCTCAATCACCAGGCAGTACCTCCAAGCCAATTACTTAAGAATGTGGGGCTTAAGATTCAGACATCAGTGTATTTTAAAACTCTCCAGATAATTCTAATAGGCAGTCAAGGGTAAGCCAGCTGCCCTGGAGATTACGCATCGCTTTTCACGTCTGGCATCATGGCAGACTCGTCTGAGGAACTTTACAAACTACTGTGGCCTGTGCCCCACCCTAGTCCAATTAAAATCAGAGTCTCTGGGGATTATGGCCCAGGTATTGGTATTTTTTTAAGGTCCTTAGATGATTCTTTTTGTGCATGTGCTAGACTATATATAATATGCAATTTAGCTTTTAACTATTTTTAAGTGTACAAATCAGTGGCATTAAGTACATTCCTAATGTTGTGCGGCCATCACCGCTATCCATTCCCAGAACTTTTTCATCATTGCATACAGAAGCTCTGTACCCATTAAAATAACTTCCCATTCCTTTCTCTTCCCTCCCACCCAACAACCACCCTTCCACTTCCTTTCTCTATGAATTTGACTACTCAGAGTACCTCATATAAGTGAAGTTATACAATTTTTGTCCTATTGTATCTGTCTTATTTCACTTAGTTCAATGCTTTCTGGGTTCATCCATGCAGTAGCATGTATCAGAATGTCATTCCTTTTTATGGCTGAATATTCTTCCATTGTATGGAGGGACAGGAGAAGCAGAAGAGATTCAGTGCTGCCTGGACCGCTGATTGGTCTGGAAGAAGAGGTGGCAGCACCTGCTAGTTTTGAGATCAGCTAGGTATATTCTAAGATAACACCTTCCAGAGGACAACCCATAGAACACTAGTGCTGGGACACATTTAGCGAAAATAGGCCCTTATTTGCTTAGTAAGCAAATAAGTTTGGAGAAAGGTCATAAACCCGTAAAGTCACAACATGCTTCAGTATACTGAAGGCTCTGAAACTTACAGTGAAGAAACCTGGGTAACTTTAACACAGTGTTTACCAAACTTATTTTGCCATGGAACACTTTTCTTAGGTAACACATTAATGATGTGTTTCAAGGAACTGGTGTTCCCCAGGACATACCGTAGGGAATTTTGCCCTAGAGCCAGAGAGCTGGATGCTCTTAGAACTGTTGCTATTAAATCCCAGGCCCTTCAGACCCTAACCATTCCTTCTAGCATTCAAAGCCCTCAGTCAACCACAGCTCCTCACAGCTCTCACTTCCCTTTACCGCCATGTCTCTTCTTTCCAAGACAACGTGTGTTCTGTCCTTTGAATGCCACTTGTTAAAATCCATCTCCTGACTTTGGCCCTTCTCATTTTCCCCACTAGGAACATATCCATCCCTCCCTTCAAGGTCCAGCTCTCAACTCGGCCTCTAGGAAGCCTTACTCGGAATGATCAGTTATTTAAATTCTACTTTATTTAATCCTTGTGTATCACAGAGAAACTGCTGATGGTATATAGTTACATAATTCTTTTTTTAAAACATTTATTTTATATGAAGTGGGGAGTGAAGAGGGATTTCAAAGTCCTTTATTTTTTCTTTTGAGACAGAGCATCACTCTATCATCCTGGGTAGAGTGCAGTGGCATCATCGCAGCTCACTGCAGCCTCAAACTCCCAGGCACAAACAATCTTCCCGCCTCAGCCTCCCAAGTAGCCAGGGCCATGGGCATGCACCATGACACCTGGCTAATTTTTCTATTTTTAGTAGAGACAGGCTCTCACTGCTGTCCAGGCCAGTCTCGAACTCCCATCCTCAAGCGATCCTCCCACCTCAGCCTCCCACAGTGCTAGGATTACAAGCGTGAGCCACTGTGCCCTACACAATTCTTCTCTTGGAAATAATTTGTCATCTCCACCTTTCATAATTACTCATTCAACATCGAGGCTAAATCTTCTAATACCTTTGCCCTCTCTACTGCACTTTTACAATATTCCACATACCAGAAATGCTTGTTTTGTTTCCTCCTGAATAAAACAAGTTATGAATAATACATTTGAAAGTTTAAACAACATTCTTTAAAGCATAGTGATTCATGCAACCCAGCACTACCACAGACTAGTAGAAAATAATCCCAACATTTCTTCAATTTGTCCCTCCTTTCCATGGCCAGTCTCAAGGCTCTTGACGGAGGCCTTTATTTCTCATCCACACTATTATAATACTTCTTGGACCTCCAATCTTGCCCTCTCCCTACATTGCTGCCCAAGAGAGTCTTTGAAAACCTGGAGCACTTCTGCTTAAAGCATTTCATTTACTCCCCATCCTTTACTTAAGGAAGGATTTCTCACACTTTAAACATTTACCAGCTTTACGAGTTTTGACATATCCACATACCAACAATACTCTTGGGTATTTAACATACTTCTTTATACGAAATCACATTTTTAACTTAAGTAAATTTGACATTGTCCTAATCAATACTATTAGTGAAATGCCAATTTTGATTGGCAAATCTTTCTTCTGTATTAAATTAATACATAACTATTAAATATTACGATAAAAACATTTCTCCATGTACTACTTAAAAATGTCTTCTGTGACAGCAATGGGGCATAGATGACTTTGCGGTTGGCACAGACCTGCATAATAGAAAGTCAGTCCTTTGTCATGATCTGGTCTTCACTGTCTTTTTTATTTGGGTTTTGGTCCCTTTCTCAGCTGTATTCCCAGCTCTCCTGCACTCACTGCAGTTCTCCAACCTCGCCATGATATTTTATGGCTCTGTGCATATAGTATTTCTTCTATCTTGTTTCCCAAACCATCTCTTCTCACCCTTCCACATGGATGGAAGGGTATCTTTACACTTCCTTCTTGCCATCCACAAAACACTCACTACTCCCTTTCCTTGCCTTAAACAGACATTGGATTTAGTCAACATGTACCCTAAAAACTCTAAGGGAAATACTGATACAGACTGAAATGTAGTGAGTCTCCTGAGTAGCTCATCTCTCTGGGTTGTCTTCATTTTTCACTCTCTTTGAATAGGCTATTTTACAACTCAGAGAGATTGAAGTGAACTTTAGAGAACTGATTATAATGCAAATAATTCTTGTTTATTAAATGAATTCTTTCATGTGAAGGTTTAATTGATTTCCATCCTCCACTGTGGAAGGAGCCAGTGTTGTATCTATGAGGCAAATTCATTTCGGTGGCCCTACCTATTTATCTGGTCTTCAGATTCTCCTCTGAAGTGGTTGTAACACATTTCTGATTGTTACTCTAACAGTACACATTTGACACAGAAGCCGGCACAAGGTAGGCACCCAATGAATATGTGTTAATGATTGAATGAATGAATTTAGACAAGTAAATATAGTCTCTTTGCTATGGTCAGTATCAAGTATCTAGGTCTAGATGATTCACCATGAAGGAAGGGTGTGGAATACTGGTGTGACCCTGAGCTACTATTGCAAAGTTGAAATTGAAATCAGAAAATTCCCATGATCCTTTGGGAGGTGATGGCAAGAATGGGCTGCAGGGAATGTGCTGGGTCTTGTGTCTAAGGGTGGCCTGAATGGCCCCAACACAGAGGCTCAATCAGAGAGGTCATGAAGAGTGCTGGACACGCAATAAGGGATGGGAGACAATACGTGCCATTTAACTCTGGCTTCCTTTCCCTCCATTGTATATAGATCCAAGCACCTGCACATTTTCTCCTCCCATGGGTCTTTTAAAACCTGCCCACCTATGAAATAATATATCGTTCTGGCATTTTTTAGTTGGAGTATCATCTATAAATTGTGTAAACGAGAAAAAAAACCCTATGAGTCAGTTTCCAGGTCTATGAGTGTTTTGAAGATTACATCAATGGAGTTCCATAAAATGAAACCACAAGCTTCCTGCAAATTGTCTGGATTCACAAAGATCTATATAACTTTTAATTAATCAGGAAGAACTCCTAAAGATATTATCTGTAGACATATATAAACTTTTAAGGCGCATTTAAAAGCCAAATCTCCACCCTCAATTTTTCTCCTGTCTTTATGTAAACACAGTGGTCCATAAAGAAAAGGAAGCTGAATTACTGTTGATTACATTGTTCCCAAAATTAATGTGGCATTTTGAGAGCACTAATACAAAATGCACATACTTCTCCCTGACACTATATAATACTATTAGGTACTATTATTTCCAACTTTTTACAGATGTGGGAATTGGCACTCAAATTAAATAACTTGCCTAAGGTCACACTACTAATAAGTAGCATCATCAAGATTCAAAGTCAGGGCTAATTCTAAAGGTCACATTCCACTACACTACATTACGCCCCAGAAGAGAACCACAGGAGTGAAATTATATAGTAGAAACATTAACATTTGATGAAGAGGAGAAAAAGACCAGTTGAAAAATGTAATGTTGGTTCAGGATAGAGGATGGAGGGTAGTGGGTAGGATGACTGAGTAGATTATAAAATTGCTAGGTGGAGATGAAACGAGGGAGGAACTTGCTTGGGAAGCACAGGGAAGGGGAGGGAAAGGGAGTGTCAATACAGTGTCCCACGGAACTACACTGGGTAAGGAAGCACCTGATCAAATTGGGAAGGATACTCTCCCGGTAAGTAACATAGGAACCCATTTTAACCCATACACATTTGTGGGAAGCTGCACATGCAACGCCTTGAACATGGCAGACTTTTCTAAGAAGTCTATGTTTAAAAGAAGTCTTCTAAAGCTAAATTAAAAGGTAGGGTTCGAATAAAGACTAGAAAACTTTATTTTCATAATTGGCACATGCAGGTAATAGAAAATATTTGTGCAATGATTGAGGACAAAACAAGAAGGCACTAGAAGTGATTGGAAATGGCTTGCCATGCCAACATTTGTATGTGTAAGGGTAGTAGCATTTATTGAGTACTTACTATGTGCCAGTCATTAAGTGCTTCATATACATCAACTCCCTTAATTTTCGCAACAACCTATATAAACCAAATTTGCAGTCTCATTTTAATAGAGGAGGCAAAGAAATTAATTAATGTATTTAAGCTCATAAAACTTCAATCTAGCAGATTTTTCTGGATCTAAAGGTTATGGTCTTAGCAAATACAATGCATTTTGAAATCTCAACTTATACTGGAGTGAAAAAGTTTAGTGACTGTAGTAGAATGTTGTACGGAGCACCTATCGCACCAAAAGGTATGAGAATCTAGGTATGCGAATTATCTCTACGCAAAATCCTACTGGCTTGGATGATGAAAAAAGCCAATGGCAACAGAAATTGGGCCAGGAAGACTTGTGTCAGCGGCTACTGGTTGATAACACTTCATAAATTGTTTACTTTTGTCCCAAGTAAGCTATAGTTTTTAATGGGATAATGGCCTTGGAAATTGGTAAGATTGGGAACAAGTGCTCACGTGCAGTCTTTATCTATTGGTTTATCTATTCTGGATCATTCTAGGGAAGGGCATTGTCTATAAGATTGTATCTTAGATTATGAAGATTGTGGGTGGCAGTCTGACCCAGAAGAAACCAGATGATTCCTGCTAAAAAGCATCATTTCCAAGACCTGATTAGATCAGTTTTTTAAAATAATTTTTTTCAGTCTAGGCAGAGATTTTGGCCCATTTCAACATAAGTATCTGGATCTCCCGCACTACTTCTCTTGGCAACCCATGCTTATCTAACCCTAAAACGAGGAGCGCTGGCTGCGTGACCAGACACACGCAAGTCCCAGCGACAGCGGGGCGCGGCCCCGGGGCAAGCGGGCGGGGGCCGGCGACGGAGGACCGCGTGCTCCCCTCGCTGGCGTGCGGCAAGCCTCCTCCCACAGTCCCGGGAAGCCCCGACGCCGCAGGCTTCCTCGCCGTGGGGGAGCCGCCCGGGCGTAGTTCCTCCACCGCTTCCTCCTCCAGCTGCACCGCGTCCCTTCCTGCTCCACAGGCCCCGACCGCCCGGGTTTGAAGCGCGCGCCACGGAGAGCCCGGAGGCGGCCGCACGCACGCGCGCAGTGGGCCCCGCCCCTCCCTCGAGGCCCCGCCCCCAGCGGGGCTGGCACGGCCGACCGGCCGGGCTCCGGCTGCAAACCGCTCTCGCCGGGGCGGGGAGCCGAGCTTCCTCCTCCGAGGGCCGCGCGGTGTCGCGCGACTTGTCCTTCCGCCCCTGCCTCCGCAGCTCGCAGGCGAGCGGAAGGCGCGCCGTGTCCGAGGTCCGCGACGCGGCTGGCGGGAGCAGCGGCGGTCGCAGCTCGTCGGCGCGGGCCATGTCGCTGTGGGGAGAGCCGCTGCAGGGCCCGCCGTCCCTGGCCTCGCAGCCCCCTCCGGCCGGCGCGACCCTCAACCGCCTGCGGGAGCCGCTGCTGCGGAGGCTCAGCGAGAGCTTGGACCGGGCGCCCGAGGGCCGGGGCTGGAGGAGGCTGGCAGAGCTGGCGGGGAGCCGGGGGCGCCTTCGGCTCAGGTGAGCGCGGGTCCCCGGACGCGAGGGGCGCGGCCGAGCGGGCTGGGCTCCGGCCGGAGGGGTGGACGCCCAAGGTGGATGGGGCGTCGAGGCCGCGTGAGACGGTGCGAATGAGGGAAGGCGGCGGGGACAGCTTCGGTCACCTTTCAGAGAGAGCCTAAAGGGGACCCAGCAGAGTCTTGGGAATGCGAGGGTGCGAGGCGGGGCCGGGGCTCCGGAAGGGAGAAGGCAGAAATGGCAGGGCGGCTGCTTCACACCCTTTTCCCACCCTCCGCCCCTTGGGCTGAGAGAGAGAGAGAGAAGTCGAGGTTGACCCCAGAGGGTATGACGAGAAGGAGAGCTGTCTGGAGACCTTCGTGCTAGGGCAGGAATTCCAAAGGACTGAAAACGCAAAAGAAAGAGTTACGGACACAACCCTAGAAGACTCAAGGAAGGCTGGGAAGAAGCGCAGGTGAAGAGGATGAGAGCAAAGGGTTGGGGGCAGGAACTCTTGAAGGTTTTGAAGGATGGTGGGAAAGGCTGAAACTGAACTCATCATCTTCCTCCATCAAACCGTATTACCAAGTTCTCTTCCTGACTTCACCGTGAACGTTAAACTCTCAAGTAAAACTATTTTCCTTACCAGGCTTGGAAAGCACTCTCTTAGCGATTCTTGAAGTTTTTGGTCTCAGGACTCTTTTACACTCTTAAGAATTATTGAAGACCCCCGAGAGCTCTTATATGGGTTATATATATTACATACATATAAAATATACTGATATTTACCACATTTGACATTAAAACCAAGAAATTGTCCAAATACTTGCTTAAAAAGAACAACCCATTACATGGTAATAGAAATAACACTTTTGTGGAAAAACAAATGTTCCAAAACAAAACAAAAAAATTAATTGGAAAAGTGACATTGGTTTACATTTTGAGGATCTCTTTAATGTTTTGGCTTAATCGCAAAGCTAGAGTCTTTTTTGTGCTTCTACTTTCAATCTGTTGCAAGATCACAGGTCAGGGAACACCGTAAACTCCATTGTATGCTCCTGGGAGAATGAATGAATGAAAGAGTAAATAAGGTCTTAGTATGATTATTGTGAAAAATCATTTTGACTTTGTGGACCCCCTGAAAGGGTCTCAGGAACAGAACTACGGTTCCCAGAACCACACTTAGAACCATTAACTCTATACCATTATTATGATTTGGGTCTGTCTTTGAACCCCTTAGCAGTTTTTTAAACTTCTCAAATAATTTAAGTCTGTCTCGTACTGTAATTATTTGTACACAGTTTATAGACTCCTTAAGAACAGGGCCATCTCTTAATATTCTGTGTTATGGGTAGAACCTATCTTAGATGCCAAATGCTTGATGAATTGAAAGGGGAGCCATTCACTAAAAATTTTATTTATTAAATGCTTCTTATTTGCTAGAAGTTCCATAAGATAACAAGTTAACAAATATTTAGCTTCTGTTTATCAGGTCTTATCTAGTAATGGACTATTATTTTGGGAGATTTACAAATAACAAATGAAGTGCGATGACCATTAACAATGGATGTTTCTCATTCATTGAGAGCATAGTGTATGTTAGACATTGTACTAAGTTTTTACATGTATTACCTACTTTAACCCTCTCAACAACCCTTAGTTTCAGAGTTTGGGGTTGAAGCAAAGAGAATAATGATTTGGGGTTATTGTTCATACAGAAGAGTAATGATGTGAGGAAGGAATCAAGAAGTGGTAAACTAACAAAGTCCAGCAGACATGACATAATTTTTTTCTGTTCTAGGAAAAACATTGGGCTTTTGGCTATATAGAGAAAATCCAAAGTATTATTCTAGGTCCATAAATTTCTGAATTTCTAGACTTACAATGTAAAAAGTTGTCTTCTTTGGGGGAAGATCTCCAGAGTATTCTGATGTTAACTAGTACTCTAGTTAGGGAAGGCTCTGGGCTTCCTGAAGAGAGCCTGATATCGAGGACTTCTACTTAAAGGAGAGAAGAAAGTCAGTAAGGCCCTGCCAGGGAAGAAGCCTGGCTGGTGGAGTCTTAAAGTAGTGGCTGCCTGATACCAGGTGTTATGTTTTCCTCCCCAAGTCTTCAGTCACTTTTTAACTATTAAAGGCTACAAAGTGGTCTTAGCTTTGTTTGGGGAACTAATGGAAAGATTTGAAACCACTTTTCTGTGGAGTAGCACAGAGAAAAGGGCAATTGCCTAGTAAGAGGTGACAAGCACAGAGGACATGTATTTGTGGAATCTGAGAGCTCAGGATGGGATGTCTGGTAAGAGACAGACGAGTTCCACCAGTCTTCCAGGATGGTGAAGGTTAGTTCCAAGCTGGTGAGGTGGGTTCAGGAATTTGGAAACATGAAGCTCATCTACCTATTGAAATAGAAGAATTAAACTGACATAAAAAATGGTTAGCACTGGGAACTTGGGTGCTGGACAGTGACAACAGGAACCACGTGGTAGGGGGATGGAGGGATGGTTAGCTGGTGATGCTCACTCTGTGATCGAAAAAAATTATTTTAAAGTGATTTCATGCTGATGGGAGAAGAACACCTGTGATAGTAGAAGGTCCTAACAGCATTTTTCTCTAGTGTCAAACCCAGGATGTAGTGTGAGTGTCCAGTCCAAGCGGATAACAGGCCCTGTGAGGCTGTGAAGTGCTTTCCTAGGTCACTGGATTCACGGCCCTAAAATCTCAAAACATGGCCTATTTTGTTTCTTCTCTTCATTTTTTTTCTGACTCTTTACATCTTTCCTCAAACTGGATGAGAATTTATTTAATAATAAAAATAATTAAACCACAAGAAAAGAGACCATTCAGAACTTCCCACCCGGGATTAGAAATAATTGCAGATGTTGTCAGATGGTTACTGATGACTCAGTAAATCCTTGCATATGGTTTGGTTTGCCACAAAGCCAGCCCTAGTTCCTTTGCAGACTGATCTGATATTGAACACCCTTTGCCATCAGTGTAGGTAGGTACAGACTCTGTGTGTCTTGCCCAAGCTATGTAAATTCTTTGGTGGTGTGGAACATCTGAGCCCTAAGGATGGCAGAGCTTTCAGGGGACTCTAAAATGCTGCCTGACTTCCATAACGCGGGGAGCTTAGAAATGGGGCTATGGAACCTGGGCCAAACAAAAACAGTCAGTCATTGCGTACCTGCTAAGTAGAAGGTTCTCTTTTAGCTGCCTAAATCCTGCTCTCGGGCAGCTTAAAATAGGAATGCGAATGTGTGTAAAAAGCTCTAACAAAAGATTTCTTCCTCATCTCTTATCTGTTCAGTGTCTGGATTTTGGAGCGCCATCTCGGGCTCTGTGTCTCTTTATCTGCGCTGCTTCACCTACTGCCCTTCTTAGTGTTCTCCTTCTGTCTCGTGGCTTTACACGTATTTAGGTCGAGGATTCCCAATTTCTCTCTCCAGCCCATACCTCTGCTTTGAAATCCTAGACTCATGTATGTACATGCCTACCTGTCACCTTCTCTTGAGTGACTAGTAGTTACCTTAAACGTAACATGTCCAAAACTTGCTTTCCCCTGTAAACCTTTCTCTCACGGTTTCCATATCCCTCTAGTTGCTCAGGCGAGAAATGTTAGAGTCATTCCTGACTCCACTTTTACACACCAGGTCATTTTTTTCATCGGTTCCTGCCTGCTATACATTTAGAATCCAACTCCACTGCTCTCGCATGGGGCCAGGCCACCATTGTCCCTCACTTGGATTGTCCAAGTAGGCACTTCTTTCCTTTTGCTTCCCCCATCCCTGGTCTGTTCTTGTTATAACAATACGAATGATGCTGTTAAAACGTCACATCGGATCTTGTTCCTCCTCTGCTCAAAACCCTCCAATCGCTTTTCCTTCTCAGATTAAAAGCTCCCTGTAGCTACCAGTTAACTCTTGATCCTGATACTTTATTCATCTCTCCGTCCCTTTCTCTTGCTTGCTTTCTTTCCCTTGAACACAGTAGGGTCTTTGTACTTGCTGCTTACTTAGGCTGAGATGTTCTCGGTCTCCGCAGATAACCAACCACATGACCACCTCCTCGACTTTTTCAAGTGTTTGCAGAAAAGTCACCTTCTCAATGAGCTCTTCTCTGATTGTAATATTTAAAATTAACTCCTGCATCTGCTCAGCAGTACCTGTACCCCTGCTTTGCCTTAGTTTTCTCAAAAACATTTATGACCAATGGATGGATGGACACACACAGTTGTCTCTGTGTGTGTGTGTGTGTGTGTGTGTGTGTGTGTGTGTGTATCTGTCCCTCTCCTTTAGAGTGAAGAGTCCAGGAGGATAGGGAATTTTGTTTGCTGCTATATCCTCAACACCTAGAAAAAATGGTTGGCTTATTTTAGTTGATTGATAAATAGATTGAATTAATGAATAAAGATTCCAAAAAGTAAACGTACTGCAAGGAGAAGCAAAATATCGCTTCTCAGCCTTTGGGCAAAGATCAAGTGTGAAGAGGAGAAACAAAAGAACCTATATGTAATGCTAGGTTTGTATCCTAAAGGGTATGTAATATGTACTAATTGATCATATATTTTAAAAAGTAAAGATAAAAATAGATTTTTTTTCAAAAGCAAAGTTCATTTGTTTCAGTGATAAAGCAGTTTTAAATTAAATCAAAAATTCAAATTAGGGCTTGTAGAAACCACTTCAAAGCATACTCTTACAGGAATGTAACTAAAAAAGGAAAGAAATAAAAGTTGGGTTTGTATAAGCATCATGTTAGCCGAAAGCCAGTGCCCATGTGGAAAATCATTAAGACGAAAAGAGATACAGAATCTTGTTTTTCTCCTGTGCCTCTTGTATTGAAAGAGTAATCATCTACTTCAATTTGATCTTTGTTCTTTTCGGGGAAAGAAAAGTCAAATTGTTTTTAGTTTTCTCTATATCAGTATAAATGTTAATTAAAGCGTCACTTGGTTGCATTTGATGAGATGGCTTCTTAATTTCGTGTATCAGATCCTGGTAAACTTCTGAATCATGAGAAATTATGTTTAGCATACAGCATCCTTATTTTTATAGATCTCATTCTAATTATTTGCAGAATTGTAATCCTTATATTGTTTATGATACAGACAGGTTCCTTCTCGTGGACATTTCAGGAACTAGTGAAAGAAAATTTTACAAAATAGCACCAACAGGCATCTTCAGCTTTTTATTTTTGCTGCCATCATAGTTATTATTTCATAAAAGAAGGGATAACTTTAATAGTTAAAAATAGAAAAGAATTTTAGAATAAAAAAGGATTTTATTGTCCTTTTTTTAATCATTTTACCATGAACTTCAGATTATGGTGTCACTGGTCTACAGTCCAGAATTTGGGAATGGTCGATCTATAATATGATTCACATTTAACAAGAATAGTGTACTGAATATAATAGAAACTTAACTAGGATACTTAAAAAGGAATACATAGTAAATATAGTGATCACAGGAGGCCTTGGGGGACACTATCAGATTACCAAAATAATAGCTACTTAAAAATTTTTAAGGAAAAGCTAAAATAGTTTCAGAAATAAGCATAGTTAAGAAATTAACTTTAGTATTCTTTTAATATCCCCATATTTTTGTTGTATAATAAGAGCTAACCTTTACTGAGTGTTTATTACTTACCAAGCACTGTGCTAGGAATTTCTTTTTTTTTTTTTTTTTTTTATAAATAGAGCATTTTATTTTTTATTTTTTATTTTTTTTATTTTTTTATTTTTTTGAAACAGAGTCTCACTCTCTTGCCTGGGGCGAGTGCCGTGGCGTCAGCCTAGCTCACAGCAACCTCAAACTCCTGGGCTCAGGCAATCCTACTGTCTCAGCCTCCCAAGTAGCTGGGACTACAGGCATGAGCCACCATGCCCGG
>CAUYSK010093121.1:0-36503 GCA_963575035.1 Avahi laniger
GATTGTTTGAACTCAGGAGTTCGAAACCAGCCTGAGCCAGAGTGAGACCCCCGTCTCTACTAAAATAGAAAGAAATTAATCGGACAACTAAAAATATATAGAAAAAATTAGCTGGGCATGGTGGTGCATGCCTGTAGTCCCAGCTACTCAGGAGGTTGAGGCAGAAGGATTGCTTGAGCCCAGGAGTTTGAGGTTGTTGTGAGCTAGGATGACGCCACGGCACTCTAGCCCCGGCAACACAGTGAGACTGTGTCTCAAAAAAAAAAAAAAAAAAAAAAAGAGTTTGAACTTTACGGAGTAGAGCTGGTAGCTGATGTTAGTTTTTGAGCAGGAGTGTTTCCAGATAAAGCAGTGTCTTAGGCAGATAAACTTGGCCAGGGTGTGTGGAATAAATTAGAAGTGGAGAAAGGCCTTGAAGTCTTTAGGGGACTAATGTGAAATTCTGGGAGTGAAAGGAAAGGAAAGACTAGGCTAACATGATGGAACTGATGCCAGAAAGGCTAGGACAAATCCAAGAGATGTTCTGTGGCAGTGCTGTCTAACGGAAAGATAATGTGAGCCACAAATGTGAGCGCCATATATAATTTTAAATGTTTTAGAAGATAAATTTAAAAAGGTAAAAAGAGATGGGCAAATTAATTTGAATAATATGTTTTATTTAATCTAATATGTCAAAATTATCATTTCAATATAAAGGTAACCAATATAAAATTATTAATGTGTTAATTTAGATTTTTTTTTATACCTAAGTATTTAAAAGCAAGGTGTGTTTTTCACTTACGGCATATCTCAGTTTTCATGAGCCACACTGAAATGCTCATGTGGCTGGTGGCCACCTTATAACTCAGTAGAGTCTTGAGGGACTAAATGGCAGGGCTTGGCAACTGTTGGGGAAGGGGGAGAGGCAGGGGAGAAGAGGGCAGAGGCAAAGCTGGTTTCATGGTTAGGATGAGGGAAGCCTCTGCTTCCAACTGCAGCGAGAAATGAAAAAAAAAAAAAAAGGAAAAGGGAGGCATATTGTGCTGCATTTAGAAACCAGATTTTTGAGCAGGTATTTAGGAAGATGTATTTCGTTTCAGACATGTTGTGGCAGCAGCAGAACTGAATGCTCCCAGGAATTGGGGTTCAGATCTAGACATCTGGGCATGGAAGAAAACTGGTCACTTTCCCAGCCTCGCCCTCCTGTGAATGACGCTGCTTATGTGTGTCCTCCTGGGTTGACGGTCCAGAGCCCCACCACCCACGTGGAGATAATCCCGGACTGCCTCATCTGATTTTGTTTTTCTCAAGGCAATATGTAAGTCTGTATTTTTATATAAAATCTATATCCATTTTATATAAATCTGTATTTTTATGTGAATTTTTAAGACGTCAACAACTAATTTTTATTTTCAAAAAATACCATATGGGCCAAACTAAATACATCCGCTGGCTGGCTGTGGTTTGTGAATGGCCAGGTTGTGATTTCTGTTAGAGGCATAAGCAGCTGCTTTGAAGGACTCCACCCTCAAAGAAAATTCCCAGAAATTCATTAAGTATAAAAAGACAAGGACAAGGTTATAAATAATCAGAGGTACTGAATTCATTTAATATCAGGCTGATTTTTCTTTTTTTAAGTTCTAGTTCTAAGTTCTGTGGGAGAGGACATGCCAGATTTTAATGTTGGGCTTGTGGTATCCTGATTCTTCCATGTTCCATGTTCTTGCAACAGCAATTTTACTACTAAATAACAACAGCAAAGGATACAGAGTTGGGAGACGGTTGCGTGGGACACAGCACTTTTCTGTAATGGGAACAAGATATCAGCTTTTTCTCCTTCTTCCAGGTGAAACTCCTCAGTGTCCATTATTTTTCAGAAAATAGTAAATCAGCAAAATCTGGGAGAATAAAGCTGGGCTCTGGGAATTAAAAATATCTTTGGTAATACAAAATTGCAGGCCACAACTCAGCTAATAGGAAGACTTCCTATTTGTGTAACAATCAGGTTGTAATTTTAAAATGCTGATTAGGGCATGTGCAGGGCATTAATAGGGGAAGTTGGAAATGAGACATCCTGTCTGATGCAACCCGCCTGTCACCCAATATGGTTGTTCATGACACCCTACCACCTATAATTAGAGTAACTACTAGGTGAACAAACACCACTCCTGTCCTGTTCTTCTTTTTATAAAATCCATGCTATTTTTATAAAGCCAAGTCACAGGAAATAATCTCCTTTTTCTCTTCTGATGTCTCAACACTCAGAATGAGAACTGAGAAAGAGTTGAACCATAATGGACCAGTGTCTGGTAGCACTTTGAGATAGGGTAAAGGAAGAAGGGCCTTGGGACAATGGAGGTGGGAGAGAGGGAAGGGTGATGTCTAACTATGTGAAGGAAGCTCAAGGAGTCAAGTCAGCCCGATGGTTCTAGGGGGGGAGGAGAGGGGTTGGGCTGTAGGGTGATTTCTGGGAAAGGAGACCTGATTAGGAAACAGGGAGTCCCCAGCCGAGGTATGGCTGGGCCACAGGCACAATTGAGCTTTTTTGTTTCTACTTACAGGCAGAGTCCGTATGGAAGAGCCTGGCTGCAGTGAGTGAACAGTCCCCATTGTGTGCCCTTGCTCCTAAAATGGAACCATTATTTCTGGATTTATTGATTAAAAAGGGAGGGGCAGGAAACAAAAACCAACGACCACTCTAATATTCCTTGACATGTATTTCCTCTCGAGAATCAGAAACAATGTATTTCACTAAAGAGTGACTTGGTGTCTTTATCTTTTTTCTTTCCCCTCATCTGTCTTAGTTTTGCTTCCAGAATAATCTTCCTAAAATACCCATGCAAAAGACAGGTTCTCAATAAATGCTTGCTGATTGGCTGGTGCTCATGCATGAAGACAATAGCTTTCTATGTGCGCACTTGCTGACATACCTTGAGCTAAGGGTCTGTCACCCAAGACAATGTAGAAGAGTTCAATCATAGAGTTTTCGTTCACCGAGACATCTTCAGACTGGCCACGAATACAGAGACAGGTTCAGCAGGTCAGCCAATCACCCTGATTTAAGTTTTGGAGTATAATTACAGGTCATATCTGGAAATGGAAAACGACGCTTTGTAGAAAGCTTGGTTTGGAGCCTCATATATCTTCTCATTTAAAGCTGACCACATCTGTGTGGTCCAGGAATTTTTATCCTCATTACACAGCTGCATAAACCCAAGTTGAGAGATGTTGACTAAGTTGCCAAGGGTCCTAGGACAGTTTGTGATGGAGACGTAGTTTGTGCTCAGTCCCTTCCAATGAGTCGCCATTCCACGCTGCCTCTCAGACTACTTTGGCTAAAGGCTAGAAATAGAATTGGCATCTCAACCTGTGCTTTATCCTATAAAGGGACAGACAGGCAAGAGGTAGAGAGAAGGAGGCAGGATTGTGCCAAGTGGGCCACAGGCTAAATAGAAGAAGGGGGGGCGTGGAGTCCTGCAGCTTTTCAAACAGGACCGATGCCTTGCCAAGGGTACTACTAGAAATACTTTAAAGCTTCGTTTGCTCCTAAGCAAAGGGTTAGCCTGTGCCCAAGATGGGCATGGGCTAGTTGGTAAGTGGTGCCATTTGACTTTAGGCTTCTTTCCAGTGTAGAGATGGTGTAGGGAGTGGTAGCCATTCCTCAGAATTCATCACTTCTGGGAAGAAGGTGATTTCAAAGGCTTGTAGGAGCAGGGAGTGGGGAGGAGGGAGGAGGGAGTGGCTGAGAAGCTCCAGAACGGTGGTGAACATTGCCATCTAGTGGTCTGTGGTATTTAATCCAGGGTGGTTGGGTGGACCTTGCAGGAAAGTTGGGTTGGGTGGTAAGGTATGGATGGTTGGTCCTAAAGCCCTGCAAGGAGGGGGCCTGGGGCCCCCTCATGTGTTCTTCCAAAACCTCTTTACTGTCTATAAATGGAAAACATAGAGGCTTCCTCACCACTTTCTTTGTAGGAGGAGAAGTTCGGAAGGGGTTTGGGTATCCATTCATTCAACACATTTCTATCACATGCCTATTTTGTGCCGGCCATAGTTCCAGGTCCTAGGGATACGCCACCAGATGAAATAAAAAAAAAAAAATCCCCGCCCACCTGAGCAGAGAGACCGTACACAAGAAAAATAAAATGTTAAGTATCTTAGCTGGTGATAAGTGCTAAGAAGAAAAATAATGCAGTGAAAGGGTGTTTGGGACTGTTGGGAATGGGTGGTGGATAGATTTTGCACAGGGTGATCAGGGAAGGCCTCACTGGAAGTTTCCATCTGAATAAAGAGCTGAGAGAGAAGGGAGCAAGTTAGGCAGCTGCTTGGGGAAGAGCATCTGGGGCCCAGGCAACGCAAGTGCTCATGGAACAGCAAGGAGGCGGGGCAGCCGGCGGAGTAGAGAGAAGAAGGGTTAGATATAGGGAAAGAGGGCAGAGAGGTTGTGTGGAGGCTGGGGTGGGGGCATGAGAAACCACTGGGAGTTCTGACTTACATTGGAAGAGACTCACCTAGGCAGCTGTGTTGAAAAGAAATCGAAGGTGTCTTGGGATATTCACAATTCACTTTAGTATGTTAAAAGCTCCAGAAACCCCAGTATTATGTTTATTTAACATTGTGCAACAAGTGCTTTCCAGGCTCATTTAAAGATAGATCCCTTTCTTCCAGGAACTCCCGCTGACTTCAAGTGGAAATGAGCCATGCTGAGCGGACTGTGACATTCCGGACAGTCATAAACAAGGCCAGCGCAAGGCTGACCAAAACCAGTATTTAACCCGAGGCCACAACACAGCTGCAAGGTTGCTGACATTGAGTGACTAATTCTTTCTTATCAACTCCTTCCCCGGACCCACGCCATTCCTCCACTTCCTGAACAAAGATTTCTGAGATACCCAGTGATTAAACCACACCGCTTCATGACACATCCAACCCTGACCTGATTCCTGTTTCTCCTCCCCTTCCCACCTTAGAATCACTTAACACAAACCCTGCAAAAAGCCCTTTCCCACGCCTCTTACTGAATCATCTCGTAGTTCATTTGGTATGCACACCCTCTTGCCACAATAGGCTAATAAAACCAATATTGGCAAGATTCATTCCTCTTGCACTTTACCTTTGGGTGTTACCAGAACTGGAGTTTCCTAGAACAAAGTCTAAGAACAGCTGGATGAAATGATTACTTCCTACTATAAAATCCTGTGGGTCTAACAGCTGAGACATTGCAGCCCGCCTAAAATGTCTTGTGTACCAACTGGAAAACAGTGCATTATAAACAAAAAGGGTGAGGACTGTATTGTTAAATATTTAAAAAATAGGAAGTGTGTACTATTTTTATAAATTGCCTCTTGTCTCTCTGGTCCCTCATGCTGCTAATGCTCTTGGCTGAATGTGCTATAGGCTCTCTTGGTTTGATCAGGGCTCAATACCCTTCCCTCCTGCCAGGGGCCTCCTTGGACTTTTTCAGGCAACGCACAGATGTCTGGAGAAAGACAAGAGTGGTTCTAGGTGGAACAGAGTATTTTCTCAGCTCGCTTGAGTTGTAGCGAGTGTAAGTGATGGCGACCCACAAAATCAGACTTGCATCTTCGCAAGCTCCTTGCAGCAGCAGCCGGGATGCGTGAGGGGGATGGGTGAGTAGAGGCAGAGGCCAGGTGAGGTGCGGGTGTGTCAGTCCAAGTCGGAGACCTGGACTCAGGTGCTAGCTGGGGGATGGAGGTAGACTCTGTAGGACTCAGTGGCCTGCTAGATGAGAGAATGAGGAGAGGTGGGTCTGCACGGAGAGCGGTTGTCAGTGTAACTTGGGTTTCCTCAGGCCTCCCTGACTTCTAAGTGCAAACAGGGCTGTGTTACCCGTTACCCAAATTTCACTGGCTCTTTCCTCTGCTTTTTATAGGACATTCAGCTCCCTTCAAAGCCCTTCCCAATAATTCCTGGGAGTCCCTGGAAGTGCCTGATACATGCAGGGACAAGCCTTACAGGAAGGCTTGCTCCTGCTGCTGTGGGCTCTTGAAAGTGATGCCTCATTACTGCCACCCGCTGGTGTCTGCGGAGACAACACTGAAATTTTATTTTCAGTACTTCTTTTTGCTTTTATGGAAATGATCATTTATATTTTCTTGTGTATGTCAATGTGGAGAATTACATTGAGCACTTTTTTACAGCGTTTAAATTTACATAAAATTAACCATTTTAAAATGAACAATCCAGTGGCATTTAGTACATTCACAATGTTGTGCGACTATCATCTCTCCCTAGTTCCAAAACATTCCCATCACTCCAAAAGAAAACTCCGTACCCAATAAGCAGTTACTGTCCATCCCTCCTCCCCCACCGCGTGACAGCCGCCCATCTGCTTTCTGTTTCTGGGAATTTTTCCCATTCTGGATATTTCACGTAAATGGAATCATTCAGTACATGACCTTTTGTGGCGGGTTCCTTTCCCTTAGCATAATATTTTCAAGCTTCATTCATGTCGTAGCATATGTCAGTAGTTCATTTGTGTTTTAAAGATTAATAATATTTCACTGAATATGTATACCACAACTGTATTCATTCATCAGCTGATGGACATTTAGATGGTTTACACCTTTTGGCTATTGTGAATATTCTGAACATGTGTGTACATATACTTATTTGGGTACCTGTTTTCATTATCTTAAGAATTCTCTGGAATCCTAGGAGTAGCATTGCTGGGTCATATGGTAATTCTATGTTTAACTTTTTGAGAAAATGCAAACTGTTTTCCACAGTGGCTGAATCATTTTACATTCTTGTAACGACATATGGGGGCTCCAATTTCTGCACATCCTTGCCAACATTTGTTATTTTCTATTTGTGTTCTTCTTTTCCAAATTACTGTAGCCATCCTTGTGGGTGTAAAGAACACCAAAGTTTTATGTGATGTCTGCAAACTGCAAACCCAGTAGCGCTGAGTCCCCTGGTGGCCTCACTGAGTCAAAGCCATACTATGCTCTCAAGGCCTCTCTGCCCATTGTGGGTCACATCTTTGACACTTGGCCAACAAAGCCTTGTATCACATAGGAACTTACTGAACTTCAGCAAAAGGCTCTCTTCATGAAGCTCAAATGGGAGTCCTTGGGGCCATGTCAAAGAATCACTATCCAAAGCAGACTCCTGTCTTCTCTCTCTGGCCTGTTCTTCTTCTTCTTTTTTTTTTTTTTAATTTCAAAATATTAAGGGGGTACAAATGTTTTTGCTACATGGCTTGAGTCAGGGCTATAAATGTGCCCATCACCTCAACAATGTTCGTCGTACCCATTAGGTGGGTTTTTGCCCCTTCCCTCCTCCGCCTTCTCCCCCTCCTCCCTGCTTGATTTCCAATGATTTTTACTTCTCTCTGTGCACTTGTATGCCCACTGATTAGTTCCAATGTATTAGAGAGTACATGTGGTGTTTGTTTTTCCATTCTTGAGATACTTCTCTTAGGATAATGGTCTCCAATTCCTTCCAAATTGCTGCAAAAGGCTTTAATTCATCCTTTTTTAGGGCTTAGTAGTACTCCATGGTATATATGTACCACATTTTGTTAATCCAATCATGAGTTGATGGGCACTTGGGTTGATTTCAGATCTTTTCAATTGTGAATTGTGCTGCAGTCAACATTCAAGTGCAGGACTGGGCGTGGTGGCTCATACCTATGTTCCTAGCACTCTGGGAGGCCGAGGTGGATGGATCGTTTGAGTTCAGGAGTTTGAGACCAGCCTAAGCAAGAGTGAGACCCCGTCTCTACTAAAAAAGTAGAAAGAAATTAGCCGGACAACTAAAAATATATAGAAAAAAATTAGCCGGGCATGGTGGCACATGCCTGTAGTCCCAGCTACTCAGGAGACTGAGGAAGAAGGATTGCCTGAGCCCAGGAATTTGAGGTTGCTGTGAGCTAGGCTGACGCCACAGCACTCTAGCCCGGGCAACAGAGTGAGACTCTGCCTCAAAAAAGAAAACAAACAAACATTTGAAGTGCAGGTGTCTTTTTGATTGAATGACTTTTTATCCTTTGGGTAGATATCAAGTAGTAGGATTGCTGGATGGAATGGTAGGTCTACTTTTAGTTTTTTGAGGAATCTCCATACTGTTTTCCATAGAGGTTGTACTAATTTACAGTCCCACCAGTGTATAAGCATTCCTTTCTCTCTGCATCCATGCCAGCATCTATTTTTTTTGGACTTTCTAATAAAAGCCATTCTAACAGGGGTAAGGTGATATCTCACTGTAGTTTTAATTTGCATTTCCTTGATGATTAGTGATGTCGAGCATTTTTTCATGTCTGTTCTTTCCAATCTTATCTTTTATTCTCGTAACCACCAGTTCTTTGGCTACACTGGGACATGACTGCATCCAAGCTTAGCTTCAGCCTGGGGATCTCTACTGTGCAGGATCTTGTTAGCGTGGAGAGGCCAATCACACCGATGACACAGAAAGATAAATACTTTGGGGACTGAAAGCTTGGTCCCTTTGATGGTGAAGATCCTGTGTGACACCAAAGAGGGCATGTCTCAGAGGCAGTTGATATCTGTATCTGGGGCTGAGGGTGGATAAATGGGCTTGAGAGAGAGCTCCGGGAGTCACTGGGGAAGGAAGACGTAATAGCTGAAGCTGCAAGAGGAAGTAAGATGTAATGGAAACTGTGTCAGTTGGTGAAGAACTGGAATGAAATGTCCTGATTTCACGTTTTGAGTATTCCTTTAATTTTAGGAACACTATCAGAAAAGAGGCTGACTTGTGAGCTGAGCTGGCTGCAGCAGCTCTAAATCACACATTGCTGATGAGTGAGAACCTCTGTTATAAATGGAAATGTGAACTGGTGGATGCTCATGGCTAAAGCTGAATACACCAGTTTATTTTGGTACCTGTTGGGCCCATGATCTCCTATTTTCCTTATTGATTGCAAATACGCACAAGGAATTAAAGGCTGGTTTGCTTTCCAAAAACATGACTGAATGGTTTCACTGCTGGATATCTGAAGTGCATGCAGATTGGACTTTTTTTTATTATTTCTCTGAGGTCAGAAATGTACTTTGGTGGGCTTCTAATTTTTTATGAAAGTTTAGTTCTGGAGGCTGTTTATGAACTGTTAGGAAAAACATCAAGTAGACAAGACATATCTCAAAATATTTAAAGTGACTCATTCCTAGGCTCTCAGCTCTTTTCTCTCCTCTTCCTCTCTGGGGACTGGTTTCTACACTTGGGAGCTTAAGTCACCCTATCGTCTGTAGGTGACCCTTGTCTTACTTCCTGGAATGCTCAGTATGCCTCTCACTTTCATCCCAGGGAACATTGGCGCACACATCTGTTGGCATTACTGATGAGATCTCTTTCTCCTGGGCTTTGAAAGAATCCTGCTTCAGTGACTTCCAGGGAATGGTAGGAGAGTGGTTCTTTAAGAAGAGACTTATCCCACACGAAAACAGGAATCATTCATTTTGCACCATTTTATGCACAGACTATTTTCAAGGTAGACTCTTATTTTCCTTTCTTCTATTCTTCCAATCCATGAACATAGTATATGTTCTTAAGTCCTTTTGAAGTGAACTATAAAATTTCTCATGGCCACATAGCCCAATTTCTTCCACTCAAAGAAATTTTATCACATTAGCCTGTATATTTCCTTCAAAACAGTCATTACAACATGAAATTATCTTGTTCATTTCTTTGTTTACATGTTTGTTATCAAAACTGCAAGGGGGTTTTGGTCTAGGTCCATTCGCTTGTGGCACAGAGACAATGAAGTTTGCCAAGGAAGAAAGGAAATGTTAATACGAAAGACATCGGTCAGGAGAACAGGAGAAGCAGCCTCAACTAACAGAGGATATGGGCTTTGCAAAGAGAGGCTACATGCATAGGGGCAGGTTGTCTTGAGATTAACAAGGGGAAATTAATGCGGGTCTGTGTGCATGGGGCAGGTTACTGAGGGATGGTGAGTCTTGGCATTGGGAAGTCTGCCCACCGGCCTTCGGAATCTCAACTCTTTTGTCTTGCAGAAATTCCATCATTTCTGGGAAACAACTCAAAAAGGTCATTTAGTTAGTTAAAAGTTATAGGGTTCTGATCATCAAGCCCTACTTACCTGAGAATCTAAAACATGAGAGGGAGAGGATTATAAAAAAACAAATAGGGTCATTTAAATTTGTTCATAGAGCTGGTTACATGTTTATTGTCTGCCTCCTCCATCTAAAAGCTATGTTCTGTGAGGATGGCATCTGTGTGTCTTCTCCCAGCACCCAGAGCGATGCCTGACCAAGCGCAGGTGCTCATGAAATATTTGTTGGCTGGCTGACTTAAAGAATCAATAGTTTAAATATCATACAAAATTTAACTTTCCATCATGAGTGATTTTTCCTTTTTTTCTTTTCTTTTTTTTTTTTTTTTTTGCCTTTCTTGAGCAAAGCTATTGTCCAGATTTAACTAGCATGATAACCAAATGTCAATGAACTGTACTAGTGGCTCTCAAATTTTTGGATTCCCTTTACAAATTATTGTGAACCCGAAAGAGCTTTTATTTCTATGTCTTATATTTATTATTACTTAGTGAAACAGAAATTAAGACTGAGAATTTAAAAAATGTATTAATTCATTTAAGTAATAGCAAACCCATTACATGTTAACATTAACAACATTTTTTTATTCCCCCAAATAAACAAAAAACAGGGAGAAGAGAGGGATTGTTTTACATTTTTGCACGTCTCTTTAATGTCTGGCTTAATGTCTGGTATCTGCTTCTGCACTCCATCTGTGGTGCTATCACACACCGCGTAGCCTTTGGAAAACCCCACTGTGCACTCAGGAGAGGATGCGAGTGAAAAAGGCAAATTACTTCTTAGGTTGCTTTGCAAATAGTTTTGACTTCACAGATATACCAAGAGATTCTCAGGTAGCCCCAGAAATCCCTGAAGCACGTTGAGAACAAATGATTGATCTTAGCGGAGAGGATACCTTTCTTTGCCTTGGAACTACTCACCTTTAAACTGTATTTTTCTCTTCAATATCCTTTGCTTAGCTTAATATTAAAATAAATTTGTATTTCTCAAGATTGCCAAAGGGGGCCAAGATGCACAGTGAGTGGTGAATGATGGAAAAACAACCCAAAAGTTAATAATTTGTTGAATTCATGCAGACACATCCGCGCGCGCACACACACACACACACACACAAAACCCAATAAGAAAAACATGCACCTTTATCGAGCATGCACTATGTGCTCCATATTTTCCAAAGATTATCTCTACTCTTTATACTAACACTTCCGGTTAAGATTTTTTAGCCTCATTTTATAGACAAAGAAATGGAGGCACAAAAAACCTAGATAATTTATCCAAGATTGCAAAGCTAATAAGTGACAGAGTGGCGACTGCCACCGTCAAGTCTTTTTTCCTCCAAAAACGTGGTTTTTGACCATCAAATGCTAGATTACAATACAGGGAAAGAAAGACTCAGAAACAACGAAGAGTTCTTTGTACAAATTAGTCTTATTGTTTTGAATAAATGAATCAAGGAATTAAAATAAATTTAATTCATTTTTTTCTTTCAGTGATATGTAACTAAAAAAAGTCAACGCATATTTTTTTCTGATTTGAAAAGTAATATACCTACAACAAAGACTGAAAAACAGCTAAATGTCAGTAGGGGACAGGTTGGTTATGTTAATTGTGGCACACCTATGGATGTAACACTATGTAGTCCTTTAAAAGAATAATGCAGTTTTATTGGTACTGAGAAAAAAAACCGTCTCCAAGATATGTCATTATGTGAAAAAATAAGATGACACAAGGTCTATAGTATGCTGTCATTTTTATTAAAAATGTGCACATTATTTTTTTATTACTTATTTTTTATTTATTTTTAGAGATGATCTTACTCTTTCATCCAGGCTAGAATGCAATGGTGTGATCATAGCTCACTGCAACCTCGAACTCCTAGTCTCAAACGATCTTCCTGCCTCAGCCTCCTGAGCAGCTGGGACTGCACCACCACACATGCTTGCCTAATTTAAAAAATTTTTTTGTAGAGGCAGGGTCTCGCTATGTTGGCCAGGCTGAGACTGTGTGTATTAATGTGCATACGTAACTGGTTGCTTTCGTGAACTCAGTGGAAGTACAAGTGGGAGACGGCTTATTTTTCTGTGATCATAGGTAGTCCCTCCTCCCCCAGTCACACACTCTGATGTGTGGTCCGGACAGATCCCTTAATACTTCAGTCCTTCCAGAGAGTAGAACAGTCCAACAATGAATAACACCAAAAACTTCACACTCACAGCCAATTCAAAACTATTCTTTTCTCACCTTCTTTCCATTCCATCTCTGTCTCTGGCTGAGTCGGGGCCAGGAGAGGGGATTACAGGGAAAGGGGTGAAGTCTTCATCCGGGATGCCCTGTAATCCTTCCTTGCCTACCACCTGCTTCCAGCAGCGCAGCTCTGCAAATGTCTCCAAATGCCTTGCTGTCTCAGGGTCCCCATCTGTGGTTATTCGGAGGGCTCTGTGCACCCTCTGCATTGCCTAGTTCCTGACTGGGGGAGGGGGAGGTGCTGTCAGCAGAGCTCCTGGGACTCTCCTGCTCAGCTTCTTCCCTCAGTGCCCACTCACAGCCTCTTTCTTCTCCTGCACTGGCAGGTGGCAGGTAGGTGGTTCAAGATGCTCCAGCCTAGATAACTCCCCCAGCCTGGGTTACTCCAGAAGCTGGCAGCCCCTCCCCTTGCCATGGCTGGAGTAGTCCTCTCCACTGCTGGCAGGAAGCAGGCACAAGGCTCTGTGTTCGCATCTTTCCCCCCACATTCTAGGGTCGAACTCCCAAGCGCTTTCTTGCTCTCTCTGCTCAGACACACTGAGACGGGCCTGTGAGTCTTTACGGCACAATAAAACTTCTAACCAAGGCCAGCTACATAATTTGCAGAGCCCAGAGCAAAATGAAAATGCAGAGTCCCTTGTCCAAAAGCCAGGAGAAAGTACTTGCTGTTAAAGGCTCTAAAATATAAAGCTTTTCCTTTAAAAGAATTTTATTATTTATAAAACATAATAGGGAATTACAAAAAAAATTAACATTTTGATGCTATGATTTTATATAACTTTATATATAATAGTTTGTTAATATGATATCTTGATTGATAATTTGATTTTTCTGGCTTGCTTTTCTGCAAATTCATTTACTAGGTCATCAAAATTTATACTTTTAACAACTGCATTTTTAATCAGTGTAATTGAAAATAATATCAACCTCTCTTGGCAAATACTGGATCACAAATAATTTTTAATTTTGAGGAGGATTATTCTATGGACACAACTTTCGGTTTCTTGTACAACCTCCACAAGTTACAGGAGATCTCAGAGGAAACATTAAAATATCATTGTACACGTTTACATTTAACTTAAATTCAGACTTACACAGAACTGATTAGTATGAAAAGATAAAACTACTAATCTAGCTACCAATTGATCTGCCAATTTATCAATCAATTGATCTATTTTATATGGATTGTTGATTTCTGAAAAGATGGAGAGAAATTAATAAAGAGTGATTTCCAAGTCTCTTCTCGTTCCCAAAAGCCTTGGAAATTGGGGGAATGGGATGTATGATTTGTATGATTGTATGATTTGCCACTGTTTGTCTTTTTAACATGCACATGTATTAGCTTTTCAATTTAAAAGCTTGTAAACAAGAAAAGGAACCCTTAAAGAAATGCATGTTGACTTAAAATCTTCATACTCAGTTTATCATTGATAATGTTTTGATTCTGGCTAATCTTTCTAAAACCATTAAATATGTTTTACATTCATTTTATATAGAGCTATAAATAGTTTAGGCATCTTCAGTTCAGCGGAAAAATGTTGAGCCTGGGAAATTTCCAAATTTAGGGCATTAAGTCAGATCAACTCTGCTTTTTCCTGGGATTAAGTTTTTGGAAAGGTAGGGAGTCAGCTGCCATTGCAGCCGTTTTTGAAAAGGTGAAGTGTGCTTCCTAACGAATGAAGAGGATGTGGACAGAAGGTTATTTCCTGTGTTGGATTCCCTGAGCATGTACAGGAGGAGTCTGAGGCTTGGGTGACTTGCACAGCAATGCCCGGGGGGCCTGCTTGATGTCCGGTTGTCTGATGTCACACATAGTGAGAAGGCTGGCAACAGGAAGGCAGGGCAGTCTCGGTCCATCCCGTGTTGAGTGGTCAGGAGAACACGATGTCAGGCCAATCTCCATTAAGACTTCTCAATCAGTTTATTAAAAAAATATCACAGAACACCAATATTCAAAATCAAAACCCCCAAGTTTTCCTACTTGCTTAAATAAGTAAATAACACATTTCTTAGAATTGCTGTTGTTTTAAATTCTAAAATCTAAGTTCAATTTATTTCTGTAATAAAAAAGATACTTTAACGTTAAAATATCAATCAATACATTTAATGCAATTTTAACGTATTGAATGGATGAAGAGGGAAAGTATAATCTTCTCCATAGATATTTTAACAGACTGATAAATTTCAAATCCATCCCTGATAAAAGTCCTCAGCCAGTTAGGAATAGAAAGGAACTTCGTTAACCTAATAAAAAGTATCTACCAACACCTTCTAGCAAAGAGGACACCTATTGCAGAAACATGGGAAGAATTTCCTTGAAATCAGGGAGGAGTGTCTCTAATGTTTAATTCATCCAGTTAAATGGATGAATTAAATCTTCATTTGTCAATAAGACTGCAAGAAACATAATAATGAACAAATACTGCAAGCAACAGAAGGATGTGCGTACCAAGACACGCTTTCTCTAAGTGCTGATTTATAGTGTCATCCTAGCCATTTTGATACATGGATCTTTTCTTTACCTCACAGGTCTAAATATTTTCTAATTTCTATTGTTTTCACTCTTTGATATATATTTTATGTATATATGGAATATTTAAAAATATTTAAACATGTTTTTTTTGTTGTCATTGCTATCTTTAAAGTTGATTTTAAATTTTATGGAGAACACAGTGACATGATGTCCATATTTTTTGGTTGCTAGATTTAGTTGACGCCCACCTTGTAGCCTAATACATTTTTGTGTGTGTGACATCATCCATTTTGGTAAATGTTCAATACCAGGAGATAATACATTAAAAATTGCTCACTATGGCTCTGAGCTGTTGCTGTCATTATTCCATTTGCCATTACCAGGTATCTGTAGGCAGAAGGATTTCAGGATATGTAGACTGTCATGTTGTGAGAAGTGGAGGCCTCCATGTTTTCCTTTCTTAATTATAAAAGATATTTTTTGGAATAGATAATACATGCACGTGGTTCAAAATATGAAAGTACCAAAAGCCGTATAGTGAAAAGTAAATCTTTGCCCCTCTTCTGGGCTGTGGCCACTTGGCTGCCCTCGCAGGGGACAATCATTGTTGCCAGCTTCTTATGAGTCCTTCCAGAGACTGTCTGTCTGCTTCTCTCCTTTTCTTCTTTTTAGAACGCAGATGTTACCATACAGACCATTCTCTGTTCTCTACTTTATTTTTAATCCCTTAGAGATGTGCAGTGAAAAGTCTCACCACATCAGAACACTTACGATTGCCTCATCTTTTGAATGGCTGCTTTTTCCATTGTGAGAATATGTGCATATTCTTTATATGTCATATACTATACATCTTTATACATTACATATTATATGTAATATTTAATATAATATTATATATTCTTTATATATTTATATATTGTTATATATATTATGTAGTATTTGACCAGTCCCCTGATAATAGATGTTCATCATGTTTCCAATGAATATTTTTGCACCTGCGTCCTTCTTGTGTGTACCTGGAGAAAAAATTGCTATGACAGGTCAAAGGTAAGAGCATCTTAATTTTTTCCACATGACTAACCAACTCTCTTAACATTATTTATTAATTAATTTTCCCATCATCTATTTGAAATGCCACCCTTGGATGAATGAATAAGGAAGTATGTACTAGCTTTTCAAGAGGAAAAAAATAAATATTTTAAATGGAAAAGATAGTTAGGATTTTAAAATTTCTCCCTGTTTTCGCATTCAGTATCTCCTGCCCTCTCTGGCCGTTACCGGGATGCAGGGTGAGGGTTATACCTTCGTATCAAGCTCAGAATTATCAAACCGAATGTCATCCATACAAAAAGGTGAAATGAACGAAAAGAGCAGCAGCCGCCATGTGTAGATCCATCCTCCCCCTTATAAGCTTTGACTGAGGTCAATCTGTGGACAACAGAGGGGCCAGATGTCTTCAAAATGCCTTTAGCAGATAAATGATTCATTCTCAGCAAATACACCAACCACTCCCACATTAGAGTGACAGACAATTTGGAGCCAGCTGTAAGTTTTCTAGACAAAAAGTATTTCTTTACGGTTCCAATTTGATATCTGATCCTATCTGAATATGGTTAATTGTTTGTCCTTAGTTTCAATGAAGTCCAATTTATCAATTTTTTAAACAGATCATGCCGTGGTGTCACATATAGGAAATCTTTGCCTAACCCAAAGTCACAAAAATTTTCTCCTATGTTGTCTTCTACATTTTTTAGTTTTAGATTTTACATTGGGGACCATGATCTGGTTTGAGTTTATTTTTGTACATGATGTGTGTGGACCCAAGTTCACAGTTTTTCATTCAGATTATCAAATTGTCCCAGCACTGTTTGTTACTTTTCTACTGCATTGCCTTTGCACCTTTTTTAAAAACCAATTGTCCATATATGTGTAGGTTTGTTTCTAGAATCTCTATTCGGTTCATTGATCTACTTGTCTATATTTTTGCCAATACCATACTGTTTTATTACTGGAGCTTTATAATAACTCTTCAAATTAGGTACCATTAACCCACTGACTTTGTTCTGTTTTAGAGTTGTTTTGGCTATTCTAGGTCTTGTGCATTTCCTTATGAATTTTAGAATCACTTTGTTAATGTTGACAAAAAAAAATCTTACAGATATTTTTATTGGGATTGCATTGAATCTATAGAGTAATTTGGGGGAGAATTGACATCTTAGCAATATTGAATGTTTTGGTCCACAAACAAGTTAAAATCTCTCCATTTATTTAGATCTTTTGGCTGGGCACAGTGGCTCACACCTGTAATCCCAGTGCTTTGGGAGGCTGAGGTGGGAGGATCACTTGAGGCCAGGAGTTTGAGATCAGCCTGGGCAACATAGCAAGACACCATCTCTTAAAAAAAAAAAATTAAAAGGTTAGCCAGCCATGGTGGCATGTGTCCATAGTCCTAGCTACTAGGGAGACTGAGGCAGGAGGATCATCTGGTTTGAGGCTGCCGTGATCTATGCACTCCAGCCTGGGCAACAGAGTGAGACCCTGTCTCTAAAAAAATAAAATAAAATAAAATAAAATAAAATAAAATAAAATAAAATAAAATTTAGGCCTTTTGACATTTTCTCTCAGTAATGTGGTATAGTGGTCAGTGCACAACTTCGGTCACATTTATCGTTAAATGTTTCATACTTTTGATGTTATTGTAAATGGTATATTTACATTTTAATTTCCAGTTTTTCATTGCTAGCATATAGAAATACCATTAATTTTTGTATTTTGACTTTGTATCCTGCAACCTTGTTAAGCTCACTTATTGTAGTATTTTTTTGTATTCCATAGGATTTTACTACAATTTTACGTTTTCCTTTCTGATGTGGATGCCTTTTGCTTTTTGTTCTTGCCTTATTGAACTGACTAAATCCTCCATTGTACTGTTAATAGGAAGTCATGAGAGGGACACCCTTGACTTGATCCTGATCTCAGATGAAAAGCACTCAGCTTTTTAGCATTGAGTACAATGTTGGCTATAGGTTTTTCATAGCTGCCCTTTATCAGGTTGAGGAAGCTCTATTTGGATCAGTTTTGGAATCTCATCAAATTAGCAAAAAAGACCAGCAAGCAAAATAATGTTTTCCATCATAATGCGGAAAGCAAATTTAGATGAAGTCTTAGATACTGGGGACAACCCAAACTAAGAAAATGTCCCTGAATTTGTCATGCAAATAAATGTGATGATTCACAGGAAGGTGTTAAATTTAATTGTTCAAGGCAAAGTTATGTTTTCTCTATTTAGTTTAGAATAAATTTATTTTCTTCCATAAAAGCAAAGAACTAACAAATTAGCAGTCTAGTTTGCAAGGGATACATGAAATATATTAAGTCATAGCTGATGTATCTCTTTTATCAAGGACTTGAAGAACAACCTGAACTTTTATGATTTGCTGGATTCAAGAGCAGATTATTGGCTGTCTTTCTGCTGATTAGATTATTTTACCCACTGAATCACCTTGGAAAAATGCTCCAAAAAGCAGTAGTTTATGCACGTAGTACTATTTGTCTAGAATTGAAGGTAAGCTCAACACAGATGGAGAGTAGGAGACAAAGATTGACTTCACTTCCACAAATAGCTGAATGCTGAATGACCCCTAAAATGAGATAATAATGTGCAAGGATATCGTCCTAGATCTCAGAGTTACTCTTTATCCTTGGATTGTGTTGTATTAATGCAGTAGTAGCTTTGCTTTGTAAAAGAGAGAGAGCAAATTAAAAAAAAGGAAAAGACATCTGTTACTTCTACTGAGTTAAGCCTTCTAAAAATATTTTCCTTTTAGTGACCACTTGTTATTTTGACCTTTTGGTCTTTTACTTTGGAAATAGGACCTTTTCAACTCTTCCGCGTCCCTCCCTGTGTTTGTAAAATGGTGATAATACCTGCACCACAGAAGCAGAGACTTTATTTGACATCCACAGCTTTTGGAGACGAGGGGTTGTGGTGAATAAAGGAAGAAACATCCCAATTATTCACATGAAGCCCGAAGAGCTACATTTTTCATTTAAAAAAAACTGTGTTCATTCCACTGACTCTAAAGAAACATACTTTAAGTTCAGTGATTCAATCCTCCAGCCCATAACATGTTTAGTGATTCAGTGCATCGTTGATCGATCACAATGAAAGGAAAGATTCTCCCAGAAATTGGCCAGCTTTGTAATCAATTTCACATTAGTCATACTGATACCTAAAATAAGCAGAGAAGACCCCATGAGATTTTTTAAATGTCTGCATAATTACGGAGTCTGGGAAGCATAAGCGGCTTTCCAAGAGATTGTTCTGTGAAAGCCATCGGTTATATATGTACGGTGGGAAGTCTGTTACAGCATCAGGAAGCACAAGCTCTTTATCATAAGATTTCCTCCTCCTCCTCCCTCCTCCTGTTCTCTCTCCTCCCCCTCCTTCTCTCCTTCCTCTCCTCCTCCTCTTCCTCCTCTTTCTTTCACATAAGACTCCCCTTCCCTTTTCCTATTATAAAAATAAATTATCCTCATTGTAGAAAGGAGCAGCATGGAGTGACTACGGAATCAAACTCGAGTTGAAAATGTGTTTCCACTGCTGACTAGCTGTGTCACCTCGCAGACGTCACTCATCTACTACGCCTCAGCTACCCCAGTGTTAATGGGTATACTAATGCTAGTTACCTCCCAGAGCTGGTGGTGTGTGGATTTAATAAGACATTCATTTAGACACATTGCACAGTGCCTGGCACTGGGTTAATATGTTTGGTTGTAATAGATAGTTGGAATCCCAACAAAGAAAGTCTCTTCAGTAGGGCTAAGATCCTCCTGGCTCCGGCCCCTGTCTCCCTTCCCCTCCTGGTGTGATGTCAGGCTTCTTATAGGTTCCTGAACTGGCTGGTCTTCAGCCTTGGTGCACTGTCTGTGCTGGCCTCCTCTCTCATGTATTCCATTTGTCTGGACTGCCCTTCCCATCCTCTCTCTCATTGCTGTCACCATCTCTCTACCACGCCACCAGCTTGTCCATCTCCCCAGCAAATTCCTCTTCATCTTTCAAAATCGAGTTCTGATAGTGTTTCTGGAAAGAGCTACTTCTTCCCCAGCCCCCACACAGGGTTCCACATCTTCTCTTCTGAGCTAATTTTTTTTTTAATACCAAAAAGTTATTTATTTACTTTTTATTTCATAATATTATGGGGATACACACGTTTTGATTACACAATTTGCTTTTGTATAGTTTGAGTCAGAGTTATAAGTGTGTCCTTCACCCAGATGGTGTGCACTGTACCAGTTAGGTGTGAATTTACCCATCCCCTCCTCCCCGCTCCCACCTGCTTGATTTCTGTTGAGTTTTACTTCTGTATGTGAACGTAAGTGTTGACTGATTAGTTCCAATTTAGTATTGAGTACATGTGGCATTTGTCTTTCCATTCTTGCGATACTTCACTAAGAAGAATGGCCTCCAGTTCCATCCAAGTTGTTACAAAAGATACTAGATTGCCATTTTTTTTTTATGGCTGAGTAGTGCTCCAGGGTATACATATACCACGTTTTATTAATCCACTAAGATATTGATGGGCACTGGGTTGTTTCCATATCTTTGCGATTGTGAATTGTGCTGCTATAAACATTCAAGTGCAAGTTGTCTTTTTTATAAAATGCCTTTTTTTCCTTTGGATAAATACCTACGTGCTAGTTTATATTGCACGTGCTTCTATCGTCGTACTCATCTACTCATCACGTATGTTGCAGTACATTTGTTCCCATGTCTTTCTCTTCTGTTGGTCTGTGTCTTAGCTTCCTTTTGCTGCTGTTACAAATGACTACAAATTTAGTGCCTTAAAACAACACGATTTTGTTATCTGGATTTCTGGAGGTTAGAAGTCTAAATGGGTCTCATTAGGCTAACATCAAGGTGTTAACAGGGCTGTATTCTTTTGGGGAGGTGCCAGGGGAGAATGTGCTTTCTTGCCTCTTGTAGCTTCTAGAGGTTGCCTTCATTTCTTGGCTTCCTACCTTCCTCCTCTATGTGTAAGGACCCCTGTGATGTAAGGCCCATGCTGATAATTCAGGATAATCTCTCCATTTTAAGGTATTTGATTAGCAACCTTAAATCTATCTACAATATTAATTCCCATTTGTCATGTACTGCAACATTTTCACAGGTTTCGGGGAGTAGGATGTGGATCCTTGGCAGATCATTATTTGGCCAACCACAGAATGTGAGCTGCTACGGTAGAGAGGCTGTGACCCATGTGTTACTCTCCCTGAATGCATGACAGAAGCTGCCATATATTAATAGCATGTGAATAAGAAGTGATATTTGTTCAAACATAGTTTTACTCTAAAAGCAGGGGTCAACAAATTTTGACTCTTCATTTGTTTTCGTGCAGCTTGCAAGCTTAGTTTTTACACCTGTTTTTGTACATCATGAAAGCTAAGAATAGGTTTTAGATTTTTAAATCATTGAAAAAATCAAAGAATATGACATGTAAAAATTATATGAACTTTATCCAAAATATACAAAGAACTCAAACTCAACACCAACATCTATTGTTTTTTGACTTTCTAATAATGGCCATTCTAATTGGAGTAAGATGGTATCTCATTGTGGTTTTAATTTACATTTCTCTGATGACTAATGATGTTGAGCATTTTTTAATATGGTTTTTGGCCACTTGTATCCCTTCTTTTGAAAAATGCCTGTTCATGTCATTTGCCCATTTTTTAATGGAGCTTTTGTTTTTTTTCCTGCTGAGCTATTTGTGTTCCTTATAGATTCTAGATATTACTCCTCTGTCGGAAGCATAGTTTGCAAGTATTTTCTCCTATTTTGTAGATTATCTATTTACTCTTTTAATTATATCTTTTGCTGTGCAGAAACTTTTTAGTTTAATTAAGTCTCATTTGCCTGTTTTTACTACATTTGCTTTTGGGGTCTTAATCATAAATTCTTTGCCTAGGCCAATGTCCAGAAGAGTTTTTCCTATGTTTTCTTCTAGGATGTTTTTCCTGGTTTCAGGTCTTACATTTAAGTCTTTAATCCATCTTCAGTTAAGTTTTCTATATGGTGAGAGATAGGGATCCAGTTTCATTCTTCTGCATATGGCTATCCAATTTTCCCAGCACCATTTATTGAAGAGCATGTCTTTTCCCCAGTGTACATTTTTGTCTGCTTTGTCAAAGATCAGATGGTTGTAGGTATATGGTTTTATTTCTGGGTTCTCTATTCTGTTCCATTGATTTATATGTCTACTTTTGTGCCAGTGTCTTGCTGCCTTGGTTACTATAGGCTTGTAATATAATTTGAAGTCAAGTAATGTAATACCTCTAGTTTTGTTCTTTTTGCTTAGGATTGCTTTGGCTATTTGGGCTACTTTTTGGTTCCATAAGAATTTTAGAATTGTTTTTTCCAAATATGTGAAAAATGACATTGGTATTTGGTAGTAATTGCATTGAATCTGTAGATTTCTTTGGGCAGTGTGGTCATTTTAACAATATTGATTCTTCTGATCCATGGGCATAGGTTGTTTTTTCATTTGTGCTGTCTACAATTATTTTTATAAGTGATTTGTAGTTCTTCTTGTAGAAATCTTTCACCTCCTTGGTTAAATTCTTAGGTATTTTATTTTCTTTTTTTGAAGCTGTTGTAAATGAGATTGAGTTCTTGATTTGATTTTCAACTTGGTCATTGTTGGTATATAGAAATGCTACTGATTTCTGTACATTGATTTCATAACCTGAGACTTTGCTGAATTCACTTATCAAACCTAGGAGTTTTTTTGGAGGAGTCTTTAGGGTTTTCTAGTTATAAGATCATATCATCAATAAACAGAGATAATTTGAGTTTCTTTTTCCTGATTTGGATGCTCACTTTCTTTCTCTTGCCTGATTGTTCTGGTTAGGACTTCCAGTACTTTGTTGAACAGAAATGGTGACAGTGGGCATATTTGTCTTGTTCCAGTTCTTAGGGAGAATGATTTCAACTTTTCCCCATTCAGTATGATGTTTGCCGTGGGTTTGTCATATATGGGTTTTATTATTTTAAGGTACGTCCCTTCGTTGCTGAGTTTTTGAGGGTTTTTTTAAAAATCATGAAGGATGCTGGAATTTATTGAATACTTTTTCCACATTTATTGAGATGATCATATGGTTTTTGCTTTTAATTTTGTTTATGTGGTGAATCACATTTATTGACTTGCCTATGCTGAACAATCCTTACATCCCTGAGATGAAACCCACTTGATTGTGGTGAGTTATCCTTTTGATGTGCTGTTAGATTCTGTTGGCTAGTATTTTGTTGAGAATTTTTGTGTTTATGTTCATCGGGGATATTGGTCTGTAGTTTTCTTTTCTTTCTTTTTTTTTTTTGTTGTTGTTGCATCCTTTCCTGGCTTTGGTATCAGGGTGATACTGGCTTCGTGGAATGAGCTGGGGAGGATTATCTCTTTCTCAATCCTCTGGAACAATTTCACTAGGGTTGGCAGTTCTCTGTATGTCCGGTAGACTTTGGCTGTGAATCCCTCTGGTCTTGGGCTTTTTTTTTCGTTGGGAGATTTTTTAAATTACTGAGTCAGTCTAGCTGCTTGTTATTAATAGATCTATTCCAGAATTCTATTTCTTCCTGGTTTAATCTCAGAAGCTTGTGCATTTTCAGGAATTCATCCATTTCCTCTAGGTTTTCTAGTTTGAGAGCACAATAGTCTCTGATGAGCTTTCGTATTTCTGTGGTATCAATTGTAAGGTCTCCTTTTCCACTTCTGATTGTATTTATTTGGGTCTTCTTTCTTCCTGGTTAGTCTAGCTAGTGGTTTATCAATTTTGTTTATCTTTCTGAAGAACCAGCTTTCCATTTTGTTGATCCTTTGTATTGATTTTTTGGTTGGTAGAGCTACTTTGGAAAATAGTTTGGCAGTTTCTAACAAAGCTAAATGTACTCTTACCACATGATCCTGAAATTGAGCTTCTTGCTTATTTACTGGAAGGAGTTGAAAACTTATGTCCACACAAAAACCTGCTTTATGTTTATAGCTAGCAGTTATGTTCATAATTGCCAAAACTTGGGGACAACCAAGATGTCCTTCAGTAGGTATAAATAAACAAACTATGGTATATCTATACAATGGAATATTGGTCAATAATAAAAAGAAATGAACTATCAAATCATGAAATGACATGGAGGAACTTTACATGCATGTTACTAAAAGAGAAATGCCAGTCTGAAAAGCCTACATACTGTATGATTCCAACTATATGACATTCTAGAAAAGGCAAACATATGGAAACAGTAAAAAAGTCAGTGGTTGCCAGGAACTCAGGGGAAGGAGAAAGGGATAACTAGTGGAGCACAGGGGATATTTAGTGTAGTGAAATTCATCTATAGGATGCTTTAATGGTGGATATAAATGCCATTACACATTTATCAAAATCCATAGACAGTACAACACAAAGAGTGAACCCTAATGCAAACTATGGTCTTTAGTTAATAATCATATTACCAATATTGGTTCATCAAGGGTAACAAATGTACCACAGGAATGTAAGATGTTAATAATAGGGAAAACTATGATGTATGGGGGATGATGAGATAGTATCTGGGAACTCGGCACTTTCTTCTTAATTTTTTTTGTAAGCTGAAACACTGCTTAAAAAATATAATTATAAAAAATATAAAAATTATGTCAATTTCAAATTTCAGTGTTAATAAGTTTTTACTGGAACACTTCCAGACCCATTATTTATATATTGCCTATGGCCATTTTTGTGCTACAATGGCCTAGTTGAGAAGTTGCCACAGTGACCAGATGGCTTATAAAGGTTAAGCATTGACTGTCTGGCCCTTTACAGAAAAAAATGTGCTGATCCTGGTCTAAAGCACACACAGTCTTCGGCATCAGGTCACTGCTTACTCCTCTTGCCTCAACCCCTCTCCCATCTTATCCTTAAGCCATCTTGAAAAATACTTTCTTTAGAAATCCATGCTTTCTTTTGCCCATCAGTTTCCTCTAGCTGAGAGACAAAGCAGGACTAACTGGGCACCGTTATGTCCCAGGCATCTCTTTTAGGCAGCCTTCCCTGACCCCCAAGCCAGGTTAGCCCCTTCAGTGTGCTCCCTAACCGTGGCCCCGTAGAGCAGCCTCCCTATTGAAAGCACCCGTGTTCTTGCTGATCCCTTGAGGCTGTGAACTTGCTGAGGCCATGGCTTATCCTTTTCTGCATCCCTGGCACCTAGTACCTGCTGTGTGGATGATTAGGAAACATTTTTTTAAGGGACTGTGAACCTGGAGTCCATACATAAATGGGCTTCAGGATCTGTGAACCCCCTGAAGCAGGATAATAAATGTTGTGTGTATATGTCTGGGCATACTTTCTGGGGAGAAAGCCCATTGTTTTCATGAGCTTCTCAAAGGGGCCCATGACCACTCCCCACCCAGAGAAAAAAGTTAAGAATTCCTGGAAGATGTATAGGCATTCAGTCACCAGGATAAATTAACAAGATTTGTTGGCATTGTCAATTTGACAGAAATAAAGTTCTTGATCCTAGTCAACAATCCTACCATCCATGACACATCTAAAGATGTGTGTGGGTGACCAACCCATCACTATTTTTTTAAAGCTTCAAATCCATGATCCGCTGACAAAGGGTTACCATTGGTTAAAAACAGCATAGGCCTAGGAGATTGACGTTCAAAGGGAGAACATTTTAGAAGAGATTCATACAAATATGCAGACTTGACTGGGTACGTGCTTGTGATAATTTTGTGTCAACTTGGCTAGGCCTTATTACTCAGTTTTTTGTGAAATACCAGTCTAGATGTTTCTGTGAAGTTTTTTTTTTTTCCATGTGATTAGCATTTAAGTCGGTACACTTTGAGTAAAGCAGATTGCCATCCATAATGTGGGTGGGCCTCACCCAATCTCTTTTCTTAAGAGAAAAGACCGAGATTCGCTGAGGAAGAAGGAATTCTGCTTTTGGACTTAAGATCGCAACATCAACTTTTCCTTGGGTCTACCCTGCTAACCTGCCTTGCACCTGCCCTGCAGATTTTGGACCTGTCAGCCCCCACAATTGTGCAAGCCAATCCCTTAAAAGAAGTTTCTCTATATATATACATATCCTATTGGTTTTATTTCTCTGGTGAACTCTGATTAGCACAGTTCTCTCTCGTTGAACATTGTGGATTTAAATATATTACTTTGGATGAATATATGTTTTGGATGAAGATATTTTTACTTGGAATACTCTTCAGTAAGAAACCCAAGATTTGCCACTCTTCTGGTTTCTTGGTTAATGTTTTCAATTAATGCTCAAGATAAACATCGTGCTTAGTTTAAATGGGCATTTGCCAGTGAGAAAAGTAGGAAGACTATCTGGCATTTGGATGCTTGCAGAAATTGAGTTATGTCTGAAACCACAACTTTAGGTCCCGTAGGAAGCATAAATACTCAGCACCACTACGTACCGCAAGTAGGTGGTGATGGTCTGGAAATCAAAAATACGTGGATCTGTGTTTAGCCAATGGAAACTTTTAAGAAATGGGCCACCAAAGTATTCCTTTTAGCTTTCTTAGTTCTATTTCTGCTTATTAAATGTACCACTGACCTTTTAAATGTTTTTGCTATTGTTTAGCAAACATCATAACAGCAATTATAGAATTTTGTTTTAAAGAGGAAAATTTACTTATAACCCACTATCCTAGAAACATATTTTACTGAGTTTCTCAAGGACACAGGCCAAAGGAAAGGTCAACAGACCTTTGAGTCAAGGGCAGAAGGCCTCTGGAGAAGGGAAACTGTACAGAAATTGCAATGGAACAACTGCCATTTCTGAAATGTAATTTACAAGTCTGTATTCTCGCAGCAGCACAGTGGCACTGAAAGAGCATTTGGACCGTTTGGAAAGCACTGCGGCTGTTGAGTTTTTCAGAACAGCTGTCTCCGTGAACTGTCCCTAGGCTCAACTATCTACTGCCCATTTCCCTTTTCGTCTTCTAAAGCCCCAGCATATGAGGATTTGGCAGCTAGAACAAGGTTGAGTGCGACTGACACAGGAAACGGCCCGTGGCTGGACTGGTGCCTGCATGCAGCTGAATGGGGACACATGGCCAGGCCTTAGCAAGAAAGCAGCTGTCACTCAAACCACTGAGCTCAATGTCACCAGCTTGCTTGTTTCCTTATTCTTAGTGTCTTAACTGCCTTAGGAAGGTAACACTAATGGTGGGACAGAGTATCACTAAGACTTAACCTTGTAGTTTGGGCAACTCTTTAGGAAGGGAGAGAAGTAGGAAGTGAACGAACATTTATTTAATGTATCCCATAATGTACTAGGCAATATCGGCTGCAAAGGAGATTGATTAAGATCACTGCCTGGGTTTGAGCCACACTAGCTGGGTGGCCTTGGCCAAGTCATTTAACTTCTCCATGTCTCATGTTCTTTCTTTACTATAACACTTACCTAAGTCACAGAGTTATTATGAGAATTGAATTAATTATTACATGGAAAACACTTAAAACAGGGCTTGGAACATAATGAGTGCTATACATATGTTTGCTGTTATCATCTTTACTAGTTAACTTTAACACAGCCCTGTTTATCCTTTGACAATTGAGGAAACTGAGGCTCATGGAGATTAAGTCAATTACCGGAGATGGCAGAGCCCGAACCAAACTCAGATTTATCTGACTGCAATGTTTTCTTCCCATAGCAGGACCGGGCATGCTCAATGCTATCGAATTCCCTCTCCTGCTTGCCAGCTTAGGGTTCATTTTATCAGCCGTTCTTTGTACTGACAAGGGTGAAATCCTATATGGCTGAGCCTCTGTCTTTAATCCCCCATTCCGCTCATCTCTGGAGAAGGGCCAATGGTGAGCATGTGGAGGATTGGTGAAAGGAGAAACTTCCCACCTACATTCCCCCCTGTAGATGTAATTGGCCTTTCTGATGTTGCCTGTGCTCCCCCTGACTATGAGAAAGCAGGGGATCACCGTAACTAAAGGAAATAGTCTTATGAGCAGGATCTGTATCATAGCCTGGTAGATTTAGGGGAGCAGTTGGCCTGCTAGGGCAGTGCTATCCAAAAGAAGTATAATGGGAGCCACATTTGTCATTTAAAATTTTCCAGTAGCTATGTTAAAAAAATAAAAACAAAGGAGAAATTACTTTTAATAATATTTACCCTGATATATCCAAAATAGTATCACTTCAACCTAGAATCAATACAAAATTATTGAGACACTTTACTTTTTTGTGTGTTAAGTGTTAAATCTATTATGTATTTTACACATACAGTCCTAGAACTATATACAGGGCAACCACAACGGCTCCCAGCCAGACACTTGGATATGTGTCCTCCAGGGGCCTTCTTTATTCATTTAGTGATTTTATATGTCTAAAATTGTCCTCTGCTTCCCTTTTCTTCCTCCACCAGCAGATATTCTGATCTAAAAAAATGTCTGAAAGAGTAAAGAAGTCGTCTTTTCTCTGAATTTCCCCTGATTAGTGCAGGTCTTACAGACAGTTGAGATTCCTTGCGTGGTCACAAAGCGTTTGTGACAATTTGCACGCTCTGTACTTCTCACCCTGTGTGGTCAGGCGTGATGATGGGGGCATTTCAGGTTCTAGAAGGATTCAGGGCTCCTCTTGGACCCTGACAAGGTCCTTTCCTGTGTCTTGTGGACACCAGGGACGGTGTGGCCTACACTGACGACAGCACCCCCGGAGGGGAGAGCAGCCGGACCGTCCTAGCAGAGACTTGGCAGGGCTCAGATTTCCTGGACCGGATGGCAGGCCGGAGCCCGGAGCCCAGCGCAGCGCTGGCGGGGCACAGGATGAGCGGCCTGAAGTGGGCATCCCGGGCATCCGCCCGCGCTCGGCCCCGCGTCGCAGCTGCTGCAGATTCGCCGGGGCCGCCGCCTCCTCCGGGGTCTGGAAACTGCAGGAATCTCCCCGCCCCGGCCTGGAGTCCTCCTCCCTGCAGGGGCCGCGGGGCGGAGTCGCCCACCTGTCATCCGAGACGTCCCACGTGGGTCCGTGGGGCGGAGGAGGGTGAAGGGAGAAAGAAAAAGCACAGGCCTCGAGGGAGGCAGGAGTGAGAGTGGGGTGGAGAGAGGAGCGGAGGAGAGGAGCGGAGAAGAGAAGGAAGCTCACGGGGGCCGCGCGGAGAGGGAGCGAAGAGCAGAAGAAATAAAGGGGACCTGAGACACCCAGAGAGGGACAGGTAAGGAGGGGCAGGTGAACAGGTAGGAGGAAATAACCCGGCTAGAGAGAGTGGGAAAAGGAGGAGGCAGGACTGAGGAAAGGGCTGCAGATAAAGGACAAGGTAAGATGAAAATAATGGCAGAAGGCGAACCATTGTACAGTGAAGAGGGGTGAAGGTACTTCAAAGAGGGGCGGAGGAGGAACTAGGGCCGCTGCGCCTTTAAGGTTGCCAAGGCGACGGCTCTGGCCAGAGCGAGGCGCATTGACGTCAGCAGCCGAGCGTTGATTGGCTGCGGCCAGGTCGTTTCCGGTGGAGCCGTCGCCGAGCAGCTATCGCAGAGTGGAGCCGGGCTGGAAGCGAAGCGCTGAGGGAGCTCGGCACGACGCAGCCTCGCACCTGCAGCCCCGTGGCCGCCGCCGCCCGTCCCCAGGTGAGTGGGGTCCGCCGGGGGCTCCGGCGCAGTGAGCTTCGTCGCCTCGCCGTCCGTTTGGGGGCGTTGGACCTATCCAAGATGGCGTCACGGGGCGCGACCTGCAGGGGGACGGCCGCACCCCCTTCCCCTTCCCGGCCCAGCGGACGCCTCCCCACAGGCCTCACGCCCCGGGCCGCGCCCCCGACTCGGAATCTGTCCCCCTGAGGCCTTGTGGCCTTGAGACGTCCGCTCCCGCACGGGGCTCTCGGCCGCTCCGCTCCCCCCGCCCGCGCGCGCTCCCCCCACTCGGCGCCGCTCGGGGCCCCGGCCCTCAGCGGCCAGCCCCGGCCGTCTTCGCCCCCGCACGCCACGGCCTCCTCGCCCGCCCTCCCCCATTTCCCGAAGGGCAACAGCTCGATTTTGCCAGAATCCGCCATCGCATCCCCTGCCGGTTCTGGCTCATCTTGAGACCTAAGCAGTTCTTTTTATCTCCATTCTGTCTTCTCTTTGTCATTACCAGCAGTCGCTTTCTCTCTTACCGGAATAATTCCTTCCACCCCCTACTAAGATCTTAATCTATCTCCTAAATTTCCTTTTGTCTCCTTTCACCACCTTCCCTTTCCCGATTTTTTCCCCCTGAGGCCTCCTCTGCACCACCGTGGCCTTCCAACTGGAGTAGGATGAGGGGTTGGCCTCCCTTCTTCATTTTGTGGTCATGACCGTGGCCTACGCGAAGTGAAGGGCACTTTCCTGTCCTTCCTCTAGAAAATACGCGGTACTTATTAACCCTTCCAGCTCAGTGCATGTGTGGTGCCAACCGACTTACTGCTTGCGAGATTCCCGAGAGATCCGTCTTTTCAGCAGAGCAAGGAAAGCTAACACTTCCTTAAGGTGACCCCAAGGAAATGTTACTTGGCAGGTCGAAGGGGGTGCGGTCTGAATCAGGAAGTTTCTCAAAGTGTTTTAAGTATTTCCTAGATTGTAATCCGTTTGAAACAGCATTTTATCACAACTGAAATTCCAAAAGAAAAAATCTAAGTGTTTCCTTATGAGTAGAGACAATGCAGTGAAAGTTTTAAAGCAGCTAAATAAATTTTTTTAGGGGGAGGAAGCTAAATTGTTGGGCTCTTAAAAATAAATACAAATAGAGAATTAGTCCAGTTGTATTTGATTAAAAATATTAAGACCATGAAATCTGGTTATTCAGGGTTTCGCCTGGTGACTGCCTTAATCTTGGGGCATTTCTCTTTGTGTACTGTATCTTATTACCAGTGTCATCTTTTTGGTCTTTGTAATATGTTACTTGTTGCAAACAAACCAAAAAAACTCAGTTTCACCTCTTAAGCCCAATTCTCTCGTCGCTACCAGCCAAAGACCCAGTGTTAAAATGATTTCTCTGATCAGTTGAATACATGTGTGAATATTCCTGAAATGTGACAGTGTTTTGAAGCATAAAATGATCTGACTTAAACATTGTTGTTGGTAGCCTTCAGTATTATTTGAAATGCAGAAAATTCTACTGAAGTAGATTTTCAGTTCATAGGATTTGCCTGACTTGGAAAAGTGGCTGGAATAAATTTACCCTAAAGTAAATTAATTTTTTTCTTTTTAATGTTTACTTCTGAAGTAGCAGCCTGATTTTTTTTCCATGGCTTCTAATTTATGTGCTTGTCATGGAGCCACAAACTTTCTCATGGTCTGTTAATTAGTCTACTTGTTATTGACCTTTATTATGAAAGTTGTCAAAACAAAATGAGTAACAGTGTAGCACTTCAGAATAGCTGTTTACTGTGGTATTTCTTTTTCTACATTTACAATTTCATCTCTGTGGTTTCAAGTGCATTATAATTGGAAAAGTCTGATTAGTATTGAACTCAGTTGCTGAGTGTAGGGGAGGGAACTCTTATCTTCTAATCTTAATTGCTTAGTAATTAGGAGTTGGAAGGAAAACAGTGTATGACCCTGTTGTTAAATTACTAAGCTTTTAATTCCAGGCTAAGGTTAGCTGTCCATTATTCTGTTTGCTTTATTTCACATCAAGGTGTACCATAGTTGGAAACCTCTAATATCCATTAAATGCAATTTATCTACTTAATCTTCATGTAAATTAGAAGCTTAAGTGTTTTAACGTTTTCTTGTCCAGATGAAGGAAATGTCTTGACAATTTTCTGTCCATGTCTTTTACAGTTTACTTGGTAAGGAATTCTCCCCTCCCCCCTCCAAGTATTTTCCTTCTTTTACCACTAAGTGTATTATCATGGAGGGCTGGCACCTGGTAAAAGAATCCAGAAAAAAAGGTTGCTTTTAAAACTCATCTGAGGTTTCTTTTATGTTTTTTAAAAATTTTGATTATGCTAGTAGTTGGCTAATCAGATCCTTTCTCCATTGGTTTGTTGTGTGACATTAGGAGACTCCCATGGGTTAGAAGTTACCTATAGGGAATGTCAGACATTCATCATTGTGCTTACTTGCTTTCACTTAGTGCTGACTCGTGTGCCCTTTTAGTCCTCTGTCCTGTTTACCATTTACACACTTCCCACGTCATCATGATTTCTTTTGCAAGGGAGAACTGGATGGAATTCCCTTAAGGGCTTGACTTCTCAGCAGCCGGCCTCTGCAGGGGATAGTGGCTCACACTTCCTCTCAGGAGCTGAGGTTATCCACTTTCACTGTTGCCAGCAGAGCCCAGATCTTGCAGCGGGAACTAAATGAAACACTTACAAGAATGCTAGTTCTGTACATAATTTATTCCCTTCCCCCCACCTCCCTGTTTAAAAACCAGATCTACTGAGAAAAAAATCGCTGTGAACCAGTTGCTTAATGAATTTAGAAAGTCAAAGGCCAAATTGGCATTTACGCTTTATAGTTTACACAAGCATATGTGTGTTTTTTCTTGCAGAGAACCATGGCGTCTGGCAGCACTGCCGCCAGTGAGGAGGAGCGCAGCCTCCGGGAATGTGAGCTCTACGTCCAGAAGCATAACATTCAGGCACTGCTCAAGGATTCTATTGTGCAGTTGTGCACCGTCCGACCCGACAGACCTATGGCATTCCTCAGGGAATACTTTGAGAGGTTGGAGAAGGTAAAAATAAATGTGGGGAGATGATGAGATGACCTTGACATTGTTAAATTCAATGCTATAGAATGTTACTAATTTGTATCTTTTGGAAGAAAAGGAATTCTGACCAAATAAGAAGTCTCAAACAGGTTTTCAAATAAGAAATGCAGTTAAGCAATTTGTAGTAATTTTAAAATTCTTAATCAGAATTTATCAGAAAATGAATCTATGTGTTAAGTTTACTTGGCTAACAAAGAGTTTTCAAACATATAGTTTCCAAACTTTTAATTAGTACATAAAACTGACTATAACAGATAAAACTGGTCAGAAGTAGTATAGCAGTTGTAAGAAATGAGAAATTCTGCAGTCCATGAAAGCAGTCAATACTTTTCTTTGACAAAGCAAGTAAGCTTAATAAACCTTATCCCATCTTTTAAAAGTAGTATAATGAAACATTTGAATCTATCTTGTGACCGACATATCAGAAAATCTGAATTAGGGAAGTCCATTTTACTGTAGAGTATATCTTAGATGAATTTAACTATAGAGTGAAGGAGATATCAAGATTAATGGTTGTCAAAATGTTCTTCTGTAGTTTTGGTCAGGACTTGTTTCCTCTTGAAAAAATTAATCCAGGTTTTATTTTTTGTTATTCATCCTTACATGTGTCATTGTGACCTACATATATGGTATATGCTTTTCTAAGAAAAATAATAATTTTGTATTGAGGATAATGCTTAAATTCACTTTTCTCAAGAAAACAATGGAAAAGTCTAGATCATCGAATGTTTTGAGTAGTTTGTGTGATTTGCTTCTGTAAATCAGCAGGATAAATTTATACATTGTCTTGTGTATAGTGGCTTTTTGAGGTGGCCCATAATGATTATGAACCAATTGGACATTTCTTTGGCATATGATTATTAATTATTTAATTGTATAATAGAAATATTTGCATTTCCCATTTCCTTGGACAATTTCTTAATCACCATAATTTATTAGAGAATCTGTACACTAAGGTTTAAAAATGTTTAGCTCAGGGATCAGGTATTTTCTACTGCTTTTTTTGAAAAACTGTTAAAGTTGGTATTTAGTACCATGATTAGAGTAATTAAAAAAAACAAAAATGACTAACTAGTGCCTATGAATGTAACTTTACTGTCTTGGAATTACATTAGAAATTTTGACTTTCCCTTTTTTAAGCAATTTCTAGATAATAGCAGTACTGTAGAGCCAGGCCATGGGTATTCCTTGTTTTGAAATCAAGTGCGTTCCTGGAGATCTGGTTCTGAAATGGGTCACTGTAAGGTGATCCCTCATCTTTGGACATCAGTAGAAACCATCAAATGTGAGGGGATTAAGTTGGTGAGACATTAAGTGTGTATCCTTTTATAGGGAGTATTGAATGTGTGGTGCTAGTTTCAAAGCCGCTAGTTTACCACAATACTGTTTAAGGACTAACCAATGTGGAAAACAAGAAGTAATTATTAAAATACTTTACGGATGTGATTTTTAGATTTAATGTGTATCGGCTTCTTTACCTCTTAATAAAAGTCACAGCTCAACACACTTTTTGTTATAATTCAAGGATCTTTGTTCGTTTGTGTGTATTCCTTTAACCAGGGTTGAATATAGATAACTGGACCTTCAGATAACTAGCTTTTCAAATTTTTAACAGGTCACTTTTGTGTATATTAAGTATTAATTTGTATGTTGAAAATAGAGTCACATTTTTGTCACCTCTTTCCGCATGTTTCTGGGATTATGTTTCTGGTACTTTCAACTACTCTGTAAAAAATATACCAAACGGCTTTCACAGTTGGTCTGTTGAAAGCTTCTGCATTTTAATTTAGACAGTTATTTGGAATTAAAGTGCATTTTTACTCATGTATTTCTTAGGACCTTGCCTGATAGGTAAGAAAAATTACAACAGCAATGACCTTTGAGTTGTCTTCTATGTGCCAGGTACCGTGTGAAGCACTTTACATACATACGTACTCATTACTTCAAATATGTGAAGTAGGTGATTATTACCATTTTACAGAGATAGCAGGTAAAAGTAAGAGAAATTAAGTAACTTGATCATGCAGTGTAGTCATCAGCTTTTGCTGCTGCAGTGTATAACCCCCAAATTTCAGTAGCTTACTACAACAAACCATATTCTCGGTCATATGCAGCTCTTTTGGGCTTAGGTTGTCTTGCCTTCTTTTTTTTTTTTGAGACAGAGTCTCACTGTGTTGCCCGGGCTAGAGTGCCATGGCATCATCCTAGCTCACAGCAACCTCAAACTCCTGGGCTCAAGCGATCCTCCTGCCTCAGCCTCCCAAGTAGCTGGGACTACAGGCACGCGCCACCATGCCCGGCTAGTTTTTTCTATATATTTTTAGTTGTTCAATTAATTTCTTTCTATTTTTAGTAGAGATGGGGTCTCGCTCTTGCTCAGGCTGGTTTTGAACTCCTGAGCTCAATCCGCCTGCCTCGGCCTCCCAGAGAGCTAGGATTACAGGCGTGAGCCACCGCGCCCGGCCTGTCTTGCCTACTTGACTCCACGTATCTTGTTCTGGGGCTGAATGGAAGGAGCAGCTACTATATAGGGCAGGCTGTTCTTACAGCAGAGAGAGGACAAGCTCAGGGTGGGCAGAGCCAAACCACACAAGTGGGCATGGTATGGCATGTCCACTTACATTCCACGGCCAAAGCAAGTCTATAGCCAAGCCTTAAGGCAGTGGGGTGGGAAGTACACTGTACCCACAGGGAAGAATGGCAAGGGCAGGGAGGGAACAGATAATTGTGAAAACTTAAGTTGCGGGGGACAGAATTTGAACTTAAGAGTCGAGAACATACTGCAGGATTTAATGCAGAATATAATGCAGAATTTGAACCTGAGAGTGGAGAACATAATTAACCAGTGAATGGGTGTTATTTTAATTTTTAATTTTTTATTGATACATAATATTCATTTTTATGGAGTACATGTGATAATTTGTTGCATGCATAACATCTGTAGTGATCAAGTCAGGGTATTTAGGGTATTGATTATCTCAGTTAAAGAGCTGAGGAGGAAGGAGACTGACAGCAGGATGACAACAGCAAGAGAAAGGATATGAAAATGTGTCATAGTACATGCTAGAAATTGGAGATCTTAGTACTGGCTCTGAGTCGTCAGGATTAGGTTATATTCAAATTGCTGTTTTAAAAATATTACTAGAATCCATGAGACAATGTTAGAGTGCTTTTGGTATTTCAAAATTATCGTAAAAATTCAATGAAGTACAGTCCCAAATGATATATTATTTGTAAAATTTTTAATGACGTTTTTGTGAAATGCCAATCAATAACAAATTTTGAGGGGAGAATTTGTGTTTTTATTTATACTTTTAAACTTTGAACTTAGGGGAAGCTTAAGTTTTATAGTTCTGTGTTAATGTGAAAGGGGAAAACCTTACTGATTATTGGGACTACCAGAGTGAAAATGAAGTGAATTTTCTAAAGAATGTATTTTTTTTAAAATAGATTACATATTTACGTATTTCAGAATTCTGCAGGTACAAAAGTGTATAACAGTAAAAGGTGTCCTTCCTGCCCCATTGCCTTCCTTGAATGCTGCCAGTGTTCTGGAGATAATATGTGGGCACTTACAAATTTGTATAGAAAAGAGCTTCCTGTTGTTTTTTTCCCCTAACAAGTGTGGCTTTCCATTGTGTGGATGTCCTGTCACTTATTTAATCGTCCCTACTGATGACCATTTTGGTTGTTTTCAATGTTTCATTCTTAAAAACAAGGATATACAACGAATAATTTTTAATATATGTCATTTCACACACATGCACATCTTAGAATAAATTTCTAGAAGTAGAATTGTTAGATTACTGGGTCAAGAAGTAAATAAATATGTTTATAATTAAATATATACAAAAATATTAAAGTTATTTTTGTTGTATTAATATGTTTTTATCATTGTGTTTTTTCTTAATTGAAAATTAGAAAATGTAGAGAAACGAGAAAAATAAAGATAACTCCTTTCTCTAAAAAAGAAGAAAATAACAATCAGGCATGATTTTACTAATAGAAATGAATACTATCA
>CAUYSK010093124.1:0-16338 GCA_963575035.1 Avahi laniger
ACAGCAAATCTTGATTTTCTCATGAATAACTTAGAAATCCATCAAGTTTTAGGCTATGCATGAGATGTCTCAAATTACAAAGCAAAAGATATCAGCAAATATCTTTTTATTTAAGACTCCTAGAGTCTTAAATAAGCTTTATTTAATAGTTACTAAGAAAAGAGAGCAGTAAAAATAAAGAGGATTAAATATACAGAAATTCCAAAGAAGACAAGGCTTTCCAAGGTGCAAAATTGGAGCTCTGCTACTTTCTTCCCTGGAAGTAATTACCAATTCTCAGTATGAATTAAGAATCCGGCTTTGTTCACACAAAGGGAAAAGGGAAATTAACAAAATTTCTGTGCAGGATTTGAACATTTTAGAAACTCTAGGAGCACAGAATCCTATCTGTTTTTCTCATGGTCCATTTGCTGACTTCGGGGGCCATGCTGAAGACCAGGGAGCTTTATTGAGAAGTATGACTTTTTCCCATACTTTCACAGAATTAAGGAAATAAAATCCCACTTGAGGAGCAGTTCTGCCTAAGACAAAAAGCTTGGCATCTTCTCAAGACATGTATCAAATTTGAAAATAGCATAAAATGGAAGACCAAACTGCAAAACTCAAAACCTTCAAAGGCTCACTGAATTTTCCATAGTTATTTAGAGATAAGGATGTAGAAACCCACTAGTCCCTCAGGCAAAACCTTGAGACATGCCTGAAGAACAAGAAAGAATCAGAAATGAACAAAGTCTTGCTAATACACCAACCCAGCCAATGACACGTCTCAATTCATGACTGGGCAGAAGCAATTAACATCTCCCCATGCCTCCTATCTCCCTTACAGAAGGAAAGGGGAACCCTCTCCAGCAAAGATGAGATCAATCAGAGCCTTTATTTTTTTTTAATATATAATATACAATACAGTAAAAAATTACTGAACATGTGATTAGACAGAAAAATGTGACCAATGATAAAAAGAAACAAGATCAACAAATAACCCAATATTGGATTTATTAAATACACACTTTAAAATAATTAATGTATTAATAGGACAGGTGTACTAAATATGTGAGCATGTGGAGAATTTCACATTGAATTGATATGTTTCAAGAGAATGTCACATTGAATTTCATATATTTCAAGAGAGCTGAAATATATAAAACAAGTTGACATTCTAGAGCTGCTAAATATAATATATGATATTAGGCTGGGCACAGTGGCTGAATCAGAATCTTCACCTTAACAAGATGTCCATGTAATCCTAGCACTCCGAGAGGCCGAGGTGGGCAGATCATTTGAGCTCAGGAGTTCGAGACCAGCCTGAGCAAGAGCGAGACCCCGTCTCTACTAAAAATAGAAAGAAAATTAGCTGGACAACTAAAAATATATAGAAAAATTATTCAGGCCTGGTGGTGCATGCCTGTAGTCACAGCTACTCAGGAGGCTGAGGCAGGAGGATCGCTTGAGCCCAGGAGTTTGAGGTTGCTGTGAGCTAAGCTGACACCATGGCACTCTAGGCCAAGAAATAGAGTGAGACTCTGTCTCAAAAAAAAAAAAAATATATATATATATATATGTAATATTAAAACTTCATTGGATGAGTTTAACAAGAGAAGGAACATAGAGAAGATACTACAGATGTATTTAAAGATAAGCAGTTGAAAATTTCTAAGAAGATCTGAGAAAAAAATATCATTAAAGAAAAAAAGCAACATAAGAAATACGTGAGCTACAGTAAGAAATTCAAATATATTTGTAATTGGAATCCCAGAAGGAGCGAACAAAGACATATATTAGATAAGAAAATCAATGTTTTAACACAAAATACCTAAATATTTTCCAAAAATGATTAATCACATCAAATCACAGATTGAAAAGTTTAAGAACATCCAAGCAGGATAAATAAGCAACAATCACAGTAAAGTTTATTGTAGTCAAATTGTTGAGTACCAAAGATAATGAGAAAAATTTTAAAGCAGCCAGATATATTATCTTCAGAGCATAAGATTTAAATCTAATTTTCAACAGTAACTATAGACACTAGGTGAAAATAAAAAATCTCTTTAAGTACTAGAGATTTTTTAAAAAGTTAATGTAGAATTTTATACCCAGAGAAAATATTCTTTAACAAAAATTGAAAGAATTCAGCAGCAGCATACATTTCCTGCAAGAAATACTAAAAATTATTTAGAGTGAAGGAAAATAATTTAAAGAAGCATGGAGCCTTAGAAAAGACTGAAAAGTACCAGAAAGGGAAACTAGGTAGTTATAAGAGAATAGTGACTGTTAAAGGGAAATAATACCATATGCATTCTATAACATAAGTAGCACTAGCATAAATGGCAATAATATGGTGTAAATGGAGTTTAGTATTATGTTTCATTCATTGCTCAGGAAGCAAAAGTACTAATCTCAAGTTGACTTTAGTAAGCAAAGATGTACCTTTTAATATTTAGGATAACCACTATCATAAAATAGATAACACAAAGAAGCCAATGGAGGAGAAAAATGGAATAACAAATACATTTGACTAATCCAGAAGAGGACAAAAATGTGGAAATGGGGAACAAAAAAGAGATGGGGCAATGAATATCAAATATTAGTACATACTATAAAAATACTTGTTTTGCATTTATTGTAGTAACATAAAGTATATAAATACATTGTTTAAAGTGAGTGGATTTAAAAAAATATTAAATAAAAAATGCTGATTATACACAGATAATAGAAATTTGAAAAATGCTACTACACTAAATATTAAAGGGGAGTAGAGAGAATACTTTCTAAATTTAAGCAAACTAGAGCCAATGCTGACTATGCTATTAACTAATTATCTGTACAACCAGAGACAGCAACTTGTCTTTGTAAAGTATAAGATGATTTTTCAAAAATTTTCTTTAGTGCATATATGATTCTTTATTCACTTTTCATGGACATTTCCATAAAATGCTACCATTTACCTTGTGTGAATATTTACATGTATAGGTTATTAAGGGCCAGTATATTGTTTGTGTTTAAAAAAATCAAAAAAAAATTTACCTACATAATGAGTTTATAAAATTGAGGGTCATTAGTTATTAAAATGACATTTTAGAGAATATGAGTAATGGATCGTGGTCATTCATGCAATAAATATTTCTTTATTGAGTCTTTAGCATATGCTAGTCTTTATGCTAGGTACCATAGTGAGATGAGAAAAAAAACACGGAGGCCCGTCATTACAGATAGTGACAAGCAAAAGAGTAGAGCTAAGTCCCCAGGTGAGCAGTGGCACAAAGAAAGAAACAATTGATTTTGTTACACTGAGACATGGAAATCTTCACAAAAGACCAGGCACGTTAGCTATGTCTTAAATATTGAATAGCTCATTTAGTTGATGAAGGAATATTTAACCAGTTTTGGAAAAACAATTGCAAATAGATTCATAACTTACTAAAAGTATAAAAATTATCTTAAAATGGATGACAATTTTTTTTACTATTATAATCTCTGAAATGCAGGACGTACATCTCTTTCATATGAATTGTTACATCTGATTTAGTTTGTTTTTTAAGCTTGTTTTGTTTCTGAGGTAACTGATGGTAATGAGAAAGTTAAAGAGAAAATTCAAGGTGTTTTCCCATGTTGAATATATTAGTGTTTCTCTATTTGATTTATTATCCATTTACACTGGAGTTTAAAAGTAGATGGGGAAAATAAATTCCAGTATATACTTGACATTTCCAAAATGATGTTAAGCTGCAGAATAACTGTGGAGTCAGTCAATTATAACAAAACTAAAATATTTCCTACTCAATTATATAGTACATTTCAGGATTCTAAAACAAATTTATCTCTTAATTTTATATCACAAAATATGATTTTTCTCAAGGCAAATAATTTACATTATGATTTTTATATTATAATTGAGGATAATTTCACCTCCACTGTGGGAAAAAATGTAATCATCAATTGCAATAAAGATGACTCAATACCCTCTCCTTATAAGAACAACTATTAATAAATATTTTTGATTTTTTGGAGAAAATATTAGTAGAAAAATATAAGTGTGCCTTTGGCTTATATGTTGCTTAATGCACACATTTAATCACCAAAATTATTATATTTAATGACATACACAAAAAACAGAGTGATGCCATTCTTACACATAAAAGTTGGTACGAGCTCATACACATACATTTTCTGAGAGTAATTTTTCAAATTAAATCAAAACTTCTAATGAAATGTAGTATCTCCTGAATCTCTCTGCTTCTCTCCATCACTGTCACCCTGATGTTGGCTTCTACCACAGTCTTCTAAGTGGCATTTCTACATTCGTTCTTGCTCCATGCCAAGATGTCCTCCACGCCATGGCCAGAGTGGGCTATTTCAAAATGTAATTATGACTGTGCGATTCTCCTGCTTAAAATTCCTTAATGACTTTTCACTGCTCTTAAAATCAAGGTCAAAACCATTCAAAAAATGGCCTGACACTTCTCTGTAACTCTTTCAGTCCTGTTCTTTGAATTCCAGTTACACAGATTTTTTGCTTCTAAAATGTGTCCAGCTCTCTCTCTCACTGTTCCTTTGTTTCTGATACTATTAAAATACTTTGCTCAGAGTTATCTTCCTACTTTTCTCTGAATAGTTAGCTCCTATTCCCCCGTCGGATCTCAGTCAGCTCATCCTCAGGGAAAGCCTTTTCTGACCTATGTGACAACACGATTTTCTTTTATAAAAAGTTCTCGTGGGGTCATGTCCTTCACATCACTTAATCAGCTGTATTACAGTTACACCTTTATCAGTTTAGTGATTTGATTCGTGTCTTCTCCTCTCACAAGGAGAAGTCTGTCTGGATCCAGACTCTGTGTTTGTACTTACCACTGGCTTCTGAACATCTAGCAGAGGAGGCTTGGTATATAACAGAACTCAACAATTATTTTATCTTCTGACATCATCTAAGCTAAGTAGGAAGTCATCACATTTGAAGTTAATTCCAATAGCATAAGAAGACATAAATTGTTTTGAGTATACTCCAAATTTATTTTACAGTCTTCCAGGTTTTTTTTTTTTAAGGGTGATTTTTGTTTGTTTGTTAGTTTTTTGAGACAGAATCTCACTGTCTTCTAGACTGGAGTGGAGTGGCATGATCATAGCTTACTATAACCTCAAACTCTTGGACTCAAGTGATCCTCCCTCCTTAGCCTCCTTCCTCCAACCTATAGCTGGAACTATAGACATGAACCACTATGCCCAGCTAATTTTTCCAGTTATTATGTAAAAGTAAACTACTTGTTAAATTTATGTGCTGGAAATAGGCAAATATTAATTATATAAGAAGGAATTTTATTTTTATTCAAAATATCTATAATTTTAATAGAATAATTACATAAAATATTTTTTGATAATCAAATTCAACATACTACATTTATTTTTAATTCAGTGAGTGGTACTCTGCTACACAATTTGCAAATATTACCTTATTCACTGCTCATAAGAGCAACTGTGAATGGGATTCAAAGGCAGATTACCTGCCTTCAGAGCCTAAGCTCTTAATAATCATACTACTGTTTTACTGTGACAAATTCATATATATATCAGCCATCATTTGTTAAGCAGATGTTATGTTTCAGATCCTCTGCTGTGGCTTTACATACACGATATCATTTGACTCTCATGGCTAGATAGGTATGTATTATTATCCCTATTTATTATATACCCTCTGGATAATTGAGTTTATTAGAAATTTAAAATTGATGATTATAAATAGGGGCTTAGATATTATTGCCTTTTTCATATAAGAGCTTATCTCAGGAAGAAGTGCAAGCTCACTCTTCCATTGTTATATCAATAGTTTCCAAATTCCCTAGCAACAACACATATGCTTACATAATACTATTTGTATAAAACTACTTTAAAAATCAGGACTATTGTTGCTTTGAATATTGATTTTGGGTAAATTATATTTCCCCAAAAGTCAACTATTACTAGAAAATTTAGAGATCTATGTACCACACAATAATAAAATAGCAGGGACATCCCATTGGCCGTCATGAGTACCGGTCATCTGTACTGATATGAGAGGCTATGAGAAACTTGCTTTCTTTGTCCCTCTGGTTAGTGTCTGGAATCAAGGTGGAATGTATAAAAGTGGTTGAGGAGATTGACTTCTCATCCCCAAAATAAATGTTCCTTAGGCATAAAAGGGAGAAATGGGTTGGAGGCTATGAGTGTTCAGCTTGCATGTTCCCATTCTATTTAGAATGTATTTTCTTATACAGTGAGCCCTTTGATGTTACCATTTTTATAAATTCAATTTATTTTAATAGCACTTTCAAGAAAAACAGCTCCTTCAAAGCACCATTTGCCTTCTGAATCTTTTATAACTATTAGGAAAATGAGCTCCACAATTAGTAACTACTTCAATAGAAGTTATCAGGAAATTTTAAGAGTATATATTAGTGTGTGGATCTGTATCTGCAGAGGCAGAGTGAAAAGAGACAGTGGAAGCAACTTTCTAGATATTTTGGGTAAATTAAAACAAGATAATTAAGATAATTTGATTAAAAATTGAATTTTTTAAACTCAAGAGGTTTCGTGATCATGAGTCAATGTTAGCTGTGGCAAATTTATATGCAGGATCATGTTCAGATCAAGTTTTCAGAAAGGGAAGAAATGCCATCAGCAGCTGCTTCATTGTAGCATCTTTATTCTTTGATATTATTTGTTACCCATTTCAGTAAATATTTTATTTTGGAAGATCTATTGCAAAGGATAAAATTTAGATCATTTGGGGAAAAATTTTTCACAAAATTTTTAAATAATTTTGGGAAAAAATTTGGATAAAATAGGGAAATGTTATGTAATATTTCAGGTAAAAACTCCTAATTTTAGCTAAAGTTTTTATATTTGTAAGAAGGCTTCAGGGACTGAACTGATTTTACAAAATTGTCCAGTGAAGGAGTACCTTATTCTTAGGACAGAATTATAGGGTAATGTGTAAGGTCAAACATTCTAGTATTCTAGTTCCTCAGGTGGCTAAAACAACCCTGTGAGTTGGTTAATACTATTACCTGCATTGCAGTGATAAGGAAATGGATTCAAGTTCGCATAACCAGTAAGTGACAAACTCAGAATTCAAAACTCAGAACCTACTAACTTGAAAGCTTAAAAATAAGTTTAACAAAATAGGTAATTCATATACACAATAAAAACTGAAAAGGTAAAAAGAGTATATAGTAATAAGTAAATCTCTGTCTCACCTGTACTTCTGGCCACATTTTCCTTTTACTTAGAGACGATCATTTTTGCCCATTTACTTACATATCTTTCTAGTGATGTTTTATGTACTGTAAGCATTTTTATGTATATATTTATGTGTGTAAAAAACTAAATAATAGAATATCATATGTACTATTCTGCATCTATTTTTTAAAATTTTTACTTAATGTATCAGAAGTTCTTTCATATTAATTGTTATTGAGCTGCCTCATTCTCTAGAAGCTATATACATAGTATTCCATTGCATAATGTGTCATAATATCCATGAGGGACATTTAAATTGTTTCCTCTCATGTTTTACTACTGATAATGCTGCAAAGACTATTATTATTTTTATATATTGCATTTAGTAATTTTGTGTATTTTTTGTATGTAGTAGATAGTTGAATTTTGCTTTTTGACTTAATGTTATATTGTTTAAACCATTTACACTTTTTTTTTTTTTTTTTTTTGAGACAGAGTCTCACTATGTTGCCCTGGCTAGAGTGCCGCGGCGTCAGCCTCGTTCACAGCAACCTCAAACTCCTGGGCTCAAGCAATCCTCCTGTCTCAGCCTCCCAAGTAGCTGGGACTACAGGCATGTGCCACCATGCCCAGCTAATTTTTTCTATATATATTTTTAGCTATCCAATTAATTTCTTTCTATTTTTCGTAGAGACGGGGTCTCGCTCTTGCTCAGGCTGGTCTCGAACTTCTGAGCTCAAACAATCCACCTGCCTCGGCCTCCCAGAGTGCTAGGATTACAGGCGTGAGCCACCGCGCCGGCCTATTTACACTTATTGATATAACAAGTCTAGTTCTGTCATTTTTATTCACTTTATATCTCTTTTTATAATATTTTCTTCCTTTTGTAGTCTGTCCATAATTTATTTTAATAATTTGGAAAGTTGATCTTTTGAATTTATAATATAATTATTCCTCTATTTTTTGAGATATTACTTATGCATTTCCCATGATAAGTAATGATAAAGATAGTTTAGTCCACATTAATTTAGTTCCTCAATTTTCTCTTTTCCACCACCCATCTAGAGTTTTATTATTATTTTACTTTTAAATATACTTATAATAATACTTCTGTACTTAGCTTTAAGTGCTAGCCTTGCTCCGAGCTATAAAAATATTCAAAAAACTTCTCGCCTACTATTTTCCTTCCCCTCCTAACTTTTCTCAGCTACATAATTTTTACATGGACAAAGCTAATGATATTTAATTTTTTTGCAATCATAATATTAATATTCATCAGTTAAACTTATTCAATGTTCTCTTCTAGCCCTTTTGTTATAGTTTCTCTATTCACTTCTTGGGTACTTAAAATTCATACTCTACTACTATTTTCATGGAGGGCTCATGTCACCATTCTCTGCTTCTCAACTTTTAAAACATCTTTGTTTATCACATTTATAATTGCACAATAATTTAGCTAATTTTATTAATCAGTTTAATGCAGGGAAACAAAAGCCACTATAATTATTTTACATAGTCTGCAGAAGTGTCTTGCAGAACAGTACAGAACTCATCCAACAGCAAAATTATTACCTCTGTGGCAAACACTGCAAATATTGAATTCAATCCATAAACCTATAGCTGCAATCAGAGCTTAGGATGCCAGAATTAAGAAGCTACAGGAATTAAGAAGATACTGACACCATCACACCTACCTTTTGACACCTAGAAAAATGGAGAATGAAAAATAGAATGTTGCAGAAAACCCCTGTCTATGTTTGCTAAAAGAAAGGCAGAAAGCTCAATTCTGCAGCACTTCTGCCTTTCAAACTCAGTTAAGTACATCTAACTGGTGGATCCTAATTTAAAATAAGAACCATGTCTGCAAGCGGGTCTGGGAAGTATAAATTTTACCTTCCCCTCATCTACAGTCTTGGAATAAATACTAAAAAGAAGATGATATACAGATTAAGTTGACCAACTCATAGTACTCAATATATGGGTATAAAATTTGGGGATCATAGTTTCTTTTCTTGAAGAACTTAAAAGCAATTCTATATTCTGAATGTTACTGTGAAGGAATCTAAGGGTAATAACTACCTTTCTACTTTTTCTGGTAACTGGACATCTTTTCCTACACATTCATATTTTTTACCTTTAAGATTCAGGAATTTTAATAAATGTGTCTTGATATTGATCATTATAAATCTTTTTTTATTCTAAGACATTATGTATCATCAATATATTTTAAACCATTTTGCTGAAAAAATTATTTCTAAATATTATTATTACTCCTTTACCTTTGAAGCATTGCATATTCATCATTAGGAATCTCTCTTTTTTTATGTTCCATCTAGATCTGTTTTTTGGTAATTCTTTTATATACTGAATTTATTTCCACCTGAATTTTCTAAATCTTCTCAGTCGTATTTTTCTGGTCTCTTTATGTGTATTCAGCAGTGTCTGTTCCCTTTTATTCTAGTTCTTTGTTTCCATAAAGGTTTTTTTTCCTCCTTCTTCCCTCCTTTAGACCTGTCTGTGAATGATTTGTCTATAGATACTATCTCATTATATACTCTCTGAGCTCATGTATGTTTTCTGTGTGATCCTGTTTTATAAAGGCAATTGCTTTATTTTATTTCTTCAATTATTTCTTGAATGCAAGACAATGAGCTTGTCACACTTCATTTTTTCATAGGAAACTTTTTATGTGTTGGTAGCATTCTTTCTTGTTACTTGTTTTTCCTGTTCCTTTATTTTCATAGTAAAGGATTGTCCCTGTCCTATATTAGTTTGTTGTTGTTTTCCAGTGGTTTAAGAAATTGTTTCTTTCAAAAGCCTACCTTTTTTACTTGTGCGCTAAAGCCCATCACTTCTCATCACTTTCTTATTCTCTCTCCCCTTTCCTCATCCACCTCTATCCTAGAAACTTCCATCTGTGTTGAGCCACCTATCAACCTTCCTGCTTTCTGCATTCCATCTTGTGCCACCTACCAAAAACCTTGCACTAGCACCCCTGGTCCTTCAGCCTACTCTGCCATTCATTTTACCCGTCACAAGTAAGCTAATTGAAGAGCCAGGCGATGTGCTATCATTATGTCCATGTTACTGGTAAGATATTGAGGTTATAAGAGGTTAAGTGATTTAGCCTTTCCTCAATATAAGGCCTTTTCTTAAGGGAAATTCATCTCCCTACAAAAATTTCCCTATTACCTGTACAGTATTGATTGTATAAATATACAAATCTGGATTTGATTTCTCAGTTCCACTGCAGTTTCCTTTATTTTTAATGAATTGCTGATAAATTTTCCTACATATGAAAACTATTTTAAAATGCATTTATTTTTCTTCTTCTTCACTGTGTTTCCATGCCCAGAAAATTATTTTTTTACTCTCTCTCTCTGTTATTTCACCTCCTATTACTTGTTTCCTAGAGTTTAAGACCTGGCTAGTATAGTTAAACTCTTCTCTCTTTGCTCCCGGGCATTATAAATTCTCTGAGTGGTCTTTGTTCATTGAAATTCAGTTTACTATATAATTCACTGTGAGTTTCTGTTAGTCCTCATGTTGTCATTCTCTTTCATACCTAAACATATTTTCATACACTGCTCTGTGTGTGAACAATTTATAATTTCTTTCTCAAAAAGATAGAATGCTTCTCCAGCAATTATCAGAGAATATTTACCCATTCAACAAATGGCTATTGACCTCCTGTAATGTTTTGGGCACTATTTTAGGCTCTGATATAACTTTCAAACAAGATCTTGTCAAACAAGACAAACAAGATCTCACTGTCATGGAACTTAAATTCTAATGTACTGAAAGAAACAAATAAACAAGAAATTATCAGATGATGTTAAACACCATTGAGAAAATAAGACAATATGCTAGTGAGTGCCAGGGTAGCTGTTTTGGAATGCTTTTCAAAGTGACATTCGAGTTAATATCTGAGTAATGAGATCTGGATAAAAGCAGGTCCTAGCGAAGAGAACAGAGGTGCTCTGTCCTCTTTAGGCAGCTCTGTTCTGTTCTTTCAAAATGCCATAAGCTGCGTTGACCACTGTAAGAGTCAAGAATTGGGTGGGTATGGAATTGAAATGGAGTGGGACACTGCCTAGGTATGTAAGATATGCATAGGCTCCCATGGGTTGGAGAAGGGACACTCCCTGCTTAGTGAGCCCCAAATCAGCCACACAGGTGGGCTTGTCCTTATACCCACAGAAAGAGCTGAGGGTCTCTGAATGGGGTTGCGCTCTTGAGCTTAGCCACGTACAGAAACAGAAAGAAGGCTAGTATAGTCCAAATGCAGTGAACCAAGGGGAAGAGTGGTTGGAGACAGTTTGTAGAGATGCAAAGTCCAGATCAGTGAGGGCCAAGCAGGTCTCTATACTGGATGTGGACCTTCTTATAAATTTAGTAGGAAGTGATGAGAGGATTTAAATTAGGGAATTTGGGATACAGTTGTAGAGATCACTCTGGCTCTTCTGTGTAGACCAGTTAGGAGATTACATGATAATCCAGCTAGAGCATTGAAAAATATAGATGATCACATCTTAAAGGCACTTCAAGATCCTTAACCAAGCTCCATTTTACCAAGCTCACTTCTTGTTTTCCTTGACATATGCTCTTATTAGCCTGGATGGAACTGGAGAGCATTCTTCTAAGTGAAGTATTGCAAGAATGGAAAAACAAACACCACTTGTACTCACCATTAAATTGGAACTAATCAATCAACACTTATGTGCACACATGGAAATAACATTCATCAGAAATCAAACAGGTGAACATAGAGGAGGGGATGGGTAAATTCACACCTGACAGGTACAATGCACACTATCTGGGGGATGGGAACACTTGTAAGTTTGATTCAAATGGTACAAAAGGAATTTATGTAACCAAAATGTTTGTACCCCTGTAATCTGAAATATAAATAAATAACATAATATAACACAACACATATAGGGGAACAAGAGAGATATCAGAGAGCACACAGGAGAGTCGCCCCCCCTCATCCAAACACACACACATGCACTGAGGACAAAATGAGAAGATGGCAGGAAGAAAGCCCTCATCAGAACTCAATGACGTTGGTACCCTGATCTCAGGCTTGTAGCCTCCAAAACTGTAGGAAAATAAATTTTTGTTGTTCAAGCAAAAAAAAAAAAAAAGTTTTCATCCTTATGTGAAGGGGTGTTTTCTTGTGTGTGGTAACAATAACATCTTCTATTTGTAGGACATTTTTTGTTCTTTGAGGTTATTGGATATCTTTTGTGGTAAGAATAATATTGATCTGTATTTTAATCATAAAATATTTTTAATGTTAAAAGACAGTGTTAAAAGAAGTTTTAAGGTTAATACTCAATATAATCAAATCTGAGAACTTGATAATGGTGTTTGAGTCTATGGATTAATCTCTTCTGTGGATTTAGTTATCGGCTATGTCTTTATTGTAAATGTAATGATTGATGATGAGCCAATTTCTAACTCTCTGTTATTTTTCACAAGTTGGTCCTAATTCTACTGTCCACAGTGATAGAGAACAGGTCTCTTTTTTTCTGACATGGGACCTATTATTTTCTTCAAAGTATTATGGGTATAAATTTGATTTGATTACATAAATTGCCCTTGCACCACCCGAGTCAGAGCTACAAGTGTGTGCATCCCCCAGACGGTGCATACCACATCCCTTCGGTGTGAATTTACCATCCTCTCCTCCACGCTACCACCTGCCCGACACTCCGTGAATGTTACTTCCGATATGTGCACATTAATGTTGATCAGTTAGTACCAATTTAATCATGAGTACATGTGGTGCTTGTTTTTTCATTCTTGGGATACTTCACTTAGAAGAATAGGCTCCAGCTCTATCCAGGATAACACAATAGGTAGTTCACCGTTTTTAATTTTTTTTTGTTTTTATGGCAGAGTAGAACTCCGTGGTTATACATATACCACATTTTATTAAGCTACTCATGTATTGGTGGGTACTTGGTTAAAGAGAGCCTTGTCACGTCCCCTTTTAAGTTTGCCTACTTTTTGCAGTGGTTCAAATAACCATTCAAAGTGTGTTAGGGAATGCAAACATCTCACTCTTCAGAGCACCCCGCCCTTCTCAGCACCTTTCCCACTGGAGGGTACAACAGCGATAACCCTCCAATATTGGTCACCAGTGAGGTGACAAGGACGTAATTCAGTCAATTGAAATTATAGCCATGCTCCCGAGAATTTATGACTAGCAGAGTTAAACTCGGCTTATCTAAGCACAAATTTCTCTAACTGAACTATTAAGTTTTTACTTTGAATAGATTGGAGAATAATTTAATTTTAGATCAAAGATTTACTCTCTTTAAAGAGAATAAAATGTTAATATAATGAAATCAGTGATTTTATGGTATTAATGCATAGAAGATTGTGGATTAGTAGGAAATATTCAATCATATGAGGGTAACATTATTCCTGATATTATGCACTTCACAAAAACTCAAAAATTGCCTTCCTAGAAGTATTTATTAATATGAGTTTTCTGTTTTTTTCTTTGTACTATAATAGTGTCTCTCCTTTCCCTTTGCACTAGTCATTTACCACCCATTTCTCCCTGACTCTCATCCTCCAATCAACTTAAGTGATCATTTACATGAATAGAAGTTATTTCCCATAATAGCAAGGTTTGGAATATTTTTATTGAAATTATTTTGAACTCAGCTCCACCTTCTCGAAGCAGTTCAGTGAGACCTAGCATTCCCAAAAGAAAATGGATAACAATTGGAATATTAAATCATTTCTGTTTTGACATTTAAATGGCCGATGATTAATAGAGAATAGACCATGAATCAGTGGTCACAATATTTAAGAACTCTGTCACCTCTCTTCTACTTGCTTAGATGAAACTTCCCATCCTCACAGTTGGGCAGTAACCCAGGATCAGGTGAAGGAAGTGCCTATCAGATATGATTATGTCTAGACCAGATAGTAAATTGTGTAAAAGGTATTTGTGGCACTTGTAAGCAGGTGTAATGTGAAAATGGGAGCCTCATGGTGTTTCCAGTAGACATATTTACAGTGAATATAAAGAATCAGTGTAGTCAGATGATCACAATCCAGAAAATTACAGCAAAGTGAAACCGCAAAGCAAGAGCTCTTGGTTTAAGAAATTGCTCTGGCAAGAGCACAATTCATGAAATGTCAGAGTCTCTATATAATGTGCTGACCTCTGATTGTGTTAATAACTCCCAATATAAGGCATTGTGCTGGTTCCACTCCTAATGGAAAATAAAACCCAAGGTATCTGAAGTAGTATGAATATGTTGGGTTCTAAATAAAAGTTTGGATCTCACAGTATCAGAGAGGAAGCATCCTCATGCAGTGCGTTGTGACATTGTAAGGTGACAGTGATACTCGATGATGGTGATGATGATTGCTGTGGTATGGTATGGATGTGGTTTGTTCCTGCCAAAACTCACGCTGAAATTTAATCCCTGTTGTGGCAGTATTGGGAGCTGGATTCTAGTGGGAGGTGTTTGAATCTTGAGGATGGATCTCCCATTATCAGATTAATGCCCTCCCACAGGGGTGATTGAATTCTTGCTCTCCTGAAAGTGGATTAGTTTCAGAGAAAGCCGGTTGTTAAAACGAGTCTGACTTCCTCGGTTTCTTTCTCTTGCTTCCTTTCTTGCCATGTGATCTCTCTGCACACACCTGCTCCCCTTCTGCTTTCTACCAGGAGTGTAAGCAGCTGCCCAATCTTGAACTTTCCAGCCATCATAATCATGACCCCAATGAACCTCTTTTCTTTATAAATTACCCAGCCTTGGGTATTCTGTTATAGCAACAAAACACTAAGTGAGTGATGATGATAGAGAATTAGAGAAGATGAGAGCAAGAGTAGAGCAGGAAAGGGAAGATAATTAGGGGAGGGAAAGAAGAGACTGTGGAAGAAGAAATTGCTGACTGGCATTCTACAGTTTTTGAGAGAGTGGGGTGATTCGTGTAAGTTAATTATCCAGATAACTGATGTACCCATAAAAATAACTAAATAATATAATATTTTGTTGGAATAATTTTGATTGTCTTTCTAAAAGTATTGCATATATCCCTGACTACTTAAACAAAATATTCAGAATACAGTATGTCTTTTCTTAAAATGACTCTGTCACCATCGTAAATATCAATCAGTACCACAGTGATCAAGATATGAGCTCTGAAATCAAACTGGGGCAAGTCTAAGTTCTAAATTTGCTAGTTGTGTGATTTTAGAACAAGATGCTTAACATCTCTGTATTTTACTATGTTAACCTATAAAATAAGGATAATAGTAATTCTATCTCATTGGTTTATTGTATGGATTCAGTGAATTAATGTGTGTATGCAGCTATACAAGTACCTGGCATGTAATAAGAACTCAATAAATTGTCATTATTGAACAGTTCCATAATATTTATTGAGCAACTACTATGCGCTAGGCATTGTTCAGTGCATTTGGTAATAAAACAAAGATCCTTGTCCTTATGGAGCTTGAATTCTAGTAGACATAATGGATGATAAAAAAATAAACATACATTTAGTTGTATAATATCAATATATGTATGTGTTCATGAGAACTATGGAAATAGAAAAAATAAAGCAGAATAAAGGGGATTGGGACTGCCGAGGTAGGGGTAAGTTTTGGCAGAGGGGAGGGGCAATGTGCAGACTACAGTATTATATAGGGTAGTACGATTATGTAAGGCTCATTGACAAGATGAGATTTAAAAAAATACTTATACATGATATACAATATGTAGCCCTAAACTATAGTACTTTTGAGGTAAAAGCACTTTTTGGTTCTCTCCCTTGTGTATGATTTTGCCCCAAATACATTTATGCTGATCACATATGTCTACATAATCAAATCAAAATGGAACAAGGAGCCTGACTCTATGTGATTCAGAGTCTCCAAAAGAGAAACGTTAACTTCTTTATGCAAAACAAATCCATAGTTGATAAGAAAAGTCCCCTGGACCTTGGGTGCCTGGCCACAGCCTCCTCACAGCTCAGGGCTCCTGTAGTGGAAGCAGGTATCCCTGGGGTGCTGCAGGTGGTCTCCAAGCCCCTCTGCTCCTCTTCTCACTTCACGCTAAGTGTTCAACTATATGGAGATTTTGTTGCCTCAGGAGG
>CAUYSK010093126.1:0-29611 GCA_963575035.1 Avahi laniger
TGCCTGTAGTCCCAGCTACTCGGGAGGCTGAGGCAGTAGGATCCCTTGAGCCCAGGAGTTTGAGGTTGCTGTGAGCTAGGCTGACGCCATGGCACTCACTCTAGCCCGGGCAAAAGAGAGACTCTGTCTCAAAAAAAAAAAACAAAAAATGTTGCAACAGATTAAATGCAGAAGCACATTTAAGAATTCAGCTGGTCTTTTATTAAATCAGACATTAAAGAGATTTCCACAAATGTGAAACAATGCCATTCTTATCCCTAAATTTAAAGAAATTACATGGCTGTTTTTAAAAATGAAAAATGTTACTTGTGTTAACGTATAGTTGGTTTATTTTTATCTTGGAATAAGTTAATAGATATTTAAATTTTTTCTTAGTTTTAATATCTAATATGATAAATATTGATGGAGGGAACCCGTTTAAGCAAAAGCTGTTTAGGTTCCTCAATAATTTTTAGATGTAAAGGAATTCCGAAGACCATAAAGTTTAGAAACATTGAATTAGGCTACCTCAGCAATTAAAGCTATTGTTTCTTAGGCCTTGTTATTTTAATGAGGCAATTTTTTTTAAAAAGAGAAGCAAACCTTTTCTGTGGTAATTTATTAATAATCTAGTTGCGATAATTATTTGTTAGGGATTATATCAAGCATGTCACATGTATTATTATTATTATTATTATTTTTTTTTGAGACAGAGTCTTGCTCTGTTGCCTGAGCTAGAGTGCCATGGTGTCAGCCCAGCTCACAGCAACCTCAAACTCCTAGGCTCAAGCTATCCTCTTGCCTCAGCCTCCCGAGTAGCAGGGACTACAGGCACACACCATGATGCACAGCTAATTTGTTCTATTTTTAGGTGTCTGGCTAATTTATTTATATTTTTAGTAGAGATGGAGTCTCGCTCTTGCTGAGGCTGGTCTCCAACTCCTGAGCTCAGACAATCCTCCCGCCTCGGCCTCCCAGAGTGCTAGGATTACAGGCATGAGCCACCACGTCTGGCCCATGACGAGTATTTTTAAATTTTCACTACAACCCTAAGAAGTATAAGGACTATTATTATTCCCATTTATGATAAGAAAATTGATGCTCAGAAAATAACTTGCCTAAGATTATACAAGTAGTAAGTGGTACAGCCAGGATATGAATTGGGAACCTTGATATTAGAATTTATACTCACACAAAATGTTTACCAAAATGGCCTGCTTTTTTTCTTAGATTGAATGTCAGTTAATTTAACAATTGTATCGCAGATGACATTTACTTATATCTTCTCTTATATCTATTTTATGTCTTTCCTCTTCTTTGCATAAAGATTTTCTTCCTTTTCTCCTCTGCTTTTTCTTTTCTAAGTATAGCATAGAAGTTAAAGACATAATTGACAGAAACAAGATCAGTTGATTATCTGCCATATTCTAGGACCTATACATCCTACTTAATCTTCTTAAGAATTCTGTGAGGCAGCTGTTACCATTTATGAGGAAATGGTGGTTTGGGGAGGTGAAGTGACTTTCCCAAGTTAGGAAGTGTTCTGTCTGCTTCCTCCCAAGCACCATGAGTGGGTTAGGAAAAATCGAGAAGTCAGCACTTATTTCTCCACCTAGTTCTTTTTTTTTTTTTTCCTCTTCCCCTTTATCTACATACTTACAGGTCTCTCTAAACCTGGATTGTCTGGGTTGATGCTGCCTTCCTTGGCTGTCAATCTGTGTTGACTGTAGTTGGGTAGGCTGTCAAGAAGAAAGAGGCAGGATTTTGATTAAGATCTTTGATTTGAGGCTTGAGGAGGCAGTGTTCGTACTCTTTTGGGGAGATTCTTGGTTTGGCTTTGATGCCCGATGTGCTTTTTACCAGTCTTCACATGAGAACGCGATCCTTTTGGTCATTCACGTCAGGGCTTATTATTATTAATCCCTACCCTAAAATCTTTTACCAACACAAAAAGAGTGATAAGCAGCTTTCGGTTCTGATTAGCTTTGGAACTAATTTTCTTCTGTGAATTCTTTAGCCAGGGATTCTTCAAAAAAGTCTATCGTATAGCTGGAGAAAGGATGTTAACATAAGAGATAACAAGAAAACAGTGTCCAAATAGTGTTCTCTCATGTAAGGAACCATTTCTTGAACACCTACAATGTACTAAGTTCTCCATAAGGATTACTTATTTCATTTAATCCTTACAGCAGTTCTTTGAGGTATTTTTTCATATCTTCTTTTACAAATAATAAATGGAATAACTGAGACTAAGTGAAAGGAAGTGACATGTGATCTTTTATTACAAAGTAGAGAAACCAGGGATCTAATTTGAGAAGTAGTTGGGAGTTGAAAGAATTTAGATTAGTAAAGGGAAAGAGGGAAGACATTCCAGGTATTGGGAGTTGCAAGATTAAACAACAGTCAGTAAAGAGCCTGGTATTTTTTATTTAGAAGAGGGTAAGTGTTCGAAGTAGAAATAAAGGTTAAGTAGGGATCCCAGATACTTACTGGTGGTAATTGAATCATAAGGTTTGGGTGTAGAGGTAAAAAATATTTGGAACGTCATTTATTGTTCACTGGTGATCATTATGTTCATGAAGATTGAGTTCTTTTTTTTTTTTTTTTTTTTTTGAGACAGGGTCTCACTCTGTTGCCCTGAGTAGAGTGCCGTGGCCTCATCATAGCTGACAGCAACTTCAAACTCCTGGGCTGAAACCATCCTCCTGCCTCAGCCTCCCAAGTAGCTGGGGCTATAGGCACATGTCACCATGCCCGGCTAATTTTTCTATTTTTAGTAGAGATGGTGTCTTGCTCTTGCTGAGGCTGGTCTTGAACTCCTGAGCTCAAGCAATACGCCTTCCTCGGCCTCCCAGAATGCTAGGATTACAGGCATGAGCTACCACACCTGGCCCATAGGGATTGATTTGTCTCAAAATATTGTACTATATGAATCAAAGAGGAGACTAGTCAGGAAAATCCAAGCAGCTACTGCAAATAGAGGCCACAAAAGAAGAAATAAAAATCTGAATTTGTGTGGTGGCCATTGCTTTGGGAAAGCGAAGGTGAAGATGCTTCTAGAAAATTTATAAAATTGGTATAGAGAAGTAATTAAATTAATTTGTGGGCTAAAATTGTATACCAGTAATTAACTTGCATATTAGTTAATAATTGGACTGTTAGGGTAGAGGTAGTATAAATTGACCAACTTTAACCAGTAGGATTTTTTTTCTTGAATTAAAGTAATGCAATATACCTTATTATAATAGTATACAACATGTTGGTTTTTGGATAGAATCATTATATTCACCTTTGTGGAGATTATTGATAAGAATGTAGCTGGTTTGGACCAGGCTGTGGCTCACACTTACAATCCTAGCACTTGAGTGGGAGGCTGAGTGGGAGGATCGCTTGACCCGAGGAGTTGTAGACCAGCCTGAACAACATAGCAAGACCCCAAGACCCCACATCTACAAAAAAAACTAGCTGGGCATGGTGGCGCACACCTGTAGTCCCACCTACTCAGGAGGCTGAGGCAGGAGGATTTCTTGAGCTCAAGAATTTGAGGTTTCAGTGAGCTATGATGATGCCACTACACTCTAGCTGGGGCAGCAGTGTGAGACCTTGTCTCAAAAAAAAAAAAAAAAAATGTAACTGGTTTGTTCCTAGAGCAAAGTTGGAAATGGAGCAATGGGAGAGAGCGGTTGGGTTATTTTATACACAGTTGTGTACTGGTGTGGGGAATGGTTGATTCCGAAGCTGCCTAGAGCCAAAAGTACTTTTGAAAACCTTTTTAAAGTGTCATGTCAGATATTACCTTACTGTGTCTAAGTCCAGCACAATCAGTTTTTCTCTGGGTTATGTTTCTTCCCTGTCTGAGCACAGGGCAATTCTGTTATTTAGGGGCCAGACTATATAAGAAATTATGTACTTGACATTAGAGTCACACTAAGGATCTTGAGAACCAAAGAAATTAGTTTGCTTCTAAGTCTTATGCTGACTCTGGAGCATGTGATATGTTCCTTGAGTGGAATGACAAATGTCAGCAGTCTTCACATTTTTCTTTCTCTTTCCTTTTGCTTTCCCCACGATGTGGTTGAATTTGTATAAATTAAGTGCAGGAATGAGGAGACTGTATGTCTATATATACCCCCTCCACACATAAAGTATTTTATTTATATATATGATGATTAGAAAGTAGATAACAGTTCAACCTGAGAAAGCTGATCAAAAATTAAAAAAAAATAGAAAACACCACTGATTTCCATGGCATCGATTCTAAAAGAAATGTTTCTTTAAATGTTACATAAACAGGAATTACTTAAATTTTAGTTAAAAATTTTCTTTTGCATATTCTCACTGTCTTGAGCCTACTTCTTCCTTCTTCCAGTTAGGCTGAACAGTACGTAGCTATTACGATGAAATGGTAGTTTGGGGCAAAGCGTATTTCCCAGTATCGATTTAGATACTTTATACTTATTTATACAAATAAAATATGTTTTTGTTAACATTTATCTTCACCAGTCTTACAATAAGCATCTTTTAACTTAGCAATTTTTAGTTATGTATTAAAAATATTATATTTGCCGGTGATGATAAATTTAAATGGAAAAAAAGAGCATATGGAGTGAAAAATAAATCTCTTTCTCATTTTGAGTTCTCTAGTTCTCTTTCTCAGAGGTAGCCACTGTTGTCAGTTTCTTATGTTCTCTTTCAGAGATGTTATGTGCATATTTATGCATACAGTAAAGCTTTACAAATATTTACAAAGACATCAAATTCATTAAATATGTCTAGGTACCAAACAATCATAGAAATTGTTCATAGTCCTTAAAAAACGTAAGAGTAGTAAAATTTAACGTGAGGTTACAGATTTTAACCTTGGTTTTACGCTTTCTTTTTTTTTTTTTTTTTTGAGACATTGTCTCACTCTTTTGCCCGGGCTAGAGTGAGTGCCGTGGCGTCAGCCTAGCTCACAGCAACCTCACCCTCTTGGGCTCAAGTGATCCTTCTGCCTCAGCCTCCCGAGTAGCTGGGACTACAGACATACGCCACCATGCCTGGCTAATTTTTTCTATATATTTTTAGTTGTCTGATTAATTTCTTTCTGTTTTTAGAAGAGATGGGGTCTCGCTCTTGCTCAGGCTGGTTTCAAACTCCTGAGCTCAAATAATCTGCCCACCTCGGCCTCCCAGAGTGCTAGGATTACAGGCGTGAGCCACCGCGCCGGCTGGTTTTACAGCTTTCTAAGCTGTGTAACCTAGGGCAAGTTGAATTTCACCTTTTGCCTTTATATAATTAACATTTTTCAAGGCTTCTCATGTATTTAGAATTGTATACAACTTTTTTTTTTAATAGATGGAAAAACCATATATAGCCTGTTCAGCTAAATAGTTAACAGGCAGTAGATCTCAAGTATCTGTCTAGATTGCCTACTTAAACATTTTCATAAGATTTTTGTTCATGTGTAATTTGTAGAGCTAAAAAGTATCCAGCATCCTTAATTGACTCAACCATTAAGTTTAGAAGGAGACAAGCTCTACCTTAGCTTGACTTGGAGATAAATTGGTCTGGAACTTTCATGTAAACAGCATGGGATACTGAGAGAGAGAGACGGATCAATGGGCAGAATAGGAGTACCTTTCATGATTAAATGTTCAAAATCCAGTGGTATTGTTTGATTTGAAATATTATACAGTTTTAGAATTTTTATGTACCTATTCTTTGAATATTATACATAACAAAATATATTAGAGCCAGCTATAAATTTCTTTTTATTAAAGTATCAGTTGATCTTTTATGCTAAGATGGGCTGTTAAATTGACATGGATGAAGAAAAGTTAATCTGTTAAGTGATAGGAGTCAGTATTTAGATATTCTTGAATTTAATACTGATTGTTGAGTACATGTCAGATAACAAATGACTTCCTTTGATTTGGGAATATTTTCATTAGAAAGATAGCAGAAAGTTATTGGTATGTTTGTATTATATTTCAAATAGTTCTCTTCTATGCCTCTTTTGTTCTTTTTCAGCTTTCAAGATATTCGTACCTTTCTGGTTTTACCACTCACATTTATTTTATTTTATTTTTTTATTTTATTTATTTATTTTTGAGACACAGTCTCACTGTGTTGCCTGGGCTAGAGTGCCGTGGCATCAACCTATCTTACAGCAACCTCAAACACCTGGGCTCAAGCGATCCTCCTGCCTCAGCCTCCCGAGTAGCTGGGACTGCAGGCCTGTGCCACCATGCCTGGCTGATTTTTTCTATATATTTTTAATTTTCCGATTAATTTCTTTCTAGTAGAGACGGGGTCTCGCTCTTGCTGAGGCTGGTTTTGAACTCCTGAGCTCAAACAATCCGCCCGCCTCGGCCTCCCGGAGAGCTAGGATTACAGGCGTGAGCCACCACGCCCGGCCCACTCACATTTATTTTGAAATCACTTTATAATGTAGCCATCTTTGAAAAGTGACATTTGAGTATTTAAAAAAGTTTTTGGTAGACTCTTAAATTTGAACATGAGACACTGGATTACATACATAGTGGTTACATCGCACTGGAATTTATGGAAGGAAGTCATATTAGGTATGCCCATTTTACATAGGAACATAAAATCTGCTGAAAAACTTTGATAATGTTTTTATCATAATATGCTTTCCTCTCAGAGTTTTATGTTGAAAAGAAATACTGCTGAATGTTGTAAGAAAGAAAACATCTTTGTGGGAATTGGGTATATCTAGAATGAGAAATGAAAACACTGCCAGTATGATTTTCATATCTTAGAAAAACGAAATAAAATAACATTGACTTCACGTGGGCCTCTATCCCAAGAAATGTTTTTAGAGTTTTGATAGCTTGTGGGATTTTTTCTCAGTAAGGGCATTTTAATTAAATATTAGAAGTAAATTTTAAATGATGTAAAAGTTTGTATTCTCCTTCTCGATGTTATTTTAACCAAAAGTAAAGATAACCTAATCTCCTTTTTTGCTTTGTGATCAAATATTGACTTCTGTTATGTTTATTTATTGCCAATCACTAGAGGATCTGCTCTCTTGGGTTTCTCTAAGTGGAGTGAGATGGACTTGCAGAATGGTTTTCAGTTGAGATTGGATGTGAATTTGCAAGTAGATGAAGTGAGGAAAAATGTTTCCAGTATTCTTTGATATCATTAAGAATGATGACTAGAGAAGAAAGGAAAAGAATTAATTTCCTGAGTGGTGCTAGTTGCTATTTTTTGTTGGTATTGAAATTCATCAGATCATTTTTCTTTAAGGAGGAGAATTCGATGTAATCAAAATTTTTAAGTGGATGGGGGCTTCAGAGAAAAGTTCTGCTAATAGAAGGGGTAATCATTTTCCCCATAATTCTCCTTTATAGCTGGTATGGTAGGAACAAGTATATTCAGTAATCTAGATCTTTTGACATATGACAATTGGATGAATTAATTTGGCTAATTACACTAATTATTCAGATGTAAATAAGTAAAGCAGTTTTCTCCAGTACTTCTTCTGTGTAAACTACTTTAAGCTGAGGATTGTTATCATTACTCCACATCTGATAAGCCATTCAGCTTGGAAGGAGCTAGTTAAATCAGAATTAACAAATTTCATAGCAGGAATTCTTTCAAAAGTGAATAATACCTGTAAAAGTTCACCATCGAGAGTGGCAAAGATTAATAGTGTCTTCCAGAATTTTGTCAGATATTGAGCAGGTTGCATTCTTTTTAGTTTCTCTTTTTGTATGTCATGATATATGTATGTCAGATGTTCCCAAAGACCTGCTTTTCCCTCACTGTTACCTTTTATTCTAGCTTTTCTAAGCTCTGAAGAATGAAGTTAGGAGAGCTCTTGGTGCTGTTAGGGAATTAGTAGGAATCTGGGAGAGATGTCTTAAAGCTTTGTCATCTGGACAGTCCAGAGAAAGGAAAAATCATGATCATTATGGAGGAGCTACTTACAAAAATTAAATATTGCCTACTAAACCCATCACAGGCCTTATTTTGTTAAATGTTCCCAGCAGTCCCACAGAGTATTGATGAGGAAACTGAGGATTGGGGAGGTCACATCATTTTCCCGAGATGATCTGCCTAGCAAATGATGAATCTGGGATCCAAATTTTGGTGTTTTCTAACTTCAAAGTCCATGCTCTTCTAGAGTGCCACTTGTTCGTCAGTACTTAGGAACGTGCAACACAGTCTAAAAGTAACGGAAATAGTTCATTCTGTCCTAAAATACATCTTGTGTTTACATTCACTGACAGATTAAGATTATTGCCCATGAAATTAAATTTTCATTACTTGATTTAATAGGAGCCTGAAATGAAAGTTCTTGCCTTGAACCTTTTCTCCAGAAAGATAACTCTCTAAGATTGATTCAAAGTACCAGTCTTAGGTAAGCTACTTGTTTTTGTTTTTTACATTCGTAGTTTAAGAAAGTCAAGTCCTTTGGCATAGATCAGATGCATACAGTAAGGAAGAAACAGCAGTGTACTAGATATAGTAGTTGAATAATACAGTATTTTGAAAACCTTCGCTGGATGTTGAAATAAGAGCTCCCTCCAGAGAATTCAGTAGATTCGAATACAAATTGACCTGTTTCTTTATCAAATTATCATTTTAGAAAGAAGATATAGTTTATTATTATGCTTGTGTACCTTTATATTTTAAAAAGTTTCTATTTTAAAATTTGTGATAGCTGTTGAAATGGACTATACTCTTTTCATTTCAATGTTAATCCTTTAATATTAATCCCTAGAAGAATTATTAATACTACATAGAAATGACCCCTCTACTCTTTAAATTAAGTACTAGGAATGATGTAAATGATTTCTCTTTTTATCTGGCTACTAGGAAGCTCAGAGCCAAATTAATGGCCAAATTTTTGCAATATTTTGGGACCTTATAGCCTGCTAGTCTTTGTCCTACTTATTTATTTACATTTAAATATTCCATTATATGTGGGGTTTTTTTGTAAGCTACCTCAAATCCATTGCGAAATAAAGCAAGGCATAAATAAAGTAAAATAATGGAAAAACAAACTCTACTATAAACAGGACTGAAACAAAATAAGGGAACAAAAACCTCGTAGTTAAAAAAAGATAAAAACTTGGTTTTTGAAACATATTTTTGTATTTATATTGTACTTATATTTAAGCCTTCATTTTTCAAAAATTAGTGATAAAATGAAATACCTTACTAAACTTAATAGTGTTCTGCAGTGGAATGTTGTAAAGGAGTAATAAAATTGACAACCAAATTGTATATATTTTGTATAAAATTGTGTCATCTTCTCCTCCTTCCTGTACTCTGTAGTAATCTTACTTATGACCAGTGAAATAGATAACAGAAGTAGTGATACATGTTTATATATGTAACATAGGTTATTGATGTTTGAATAATACAGTTGATCATATGCCTATCTATTCTATATACACAGGGTTATTTTTGACCTTCCTCATGGCTATTACTTAAGAGATGGTTTCTTAAATAGAATGGTCAGATTTCCTTTGTTTAGTCTGATTGCATCTTTTTACAAAATCTGTATATGATTACATAATAGAAGGATCTGAACCACATTTTTTATGTTTATAGATAAGAGTAAAATTGTTATATTTTCTGATTTTTTTTTTTTAGTTAGAAACTTTACACTCTTGGGATTTGGTGATCGCCCTAGGTAGTGAGGTTGATACGCATCATTCATTTGCCCTTTTTATCTACCTTATAGGATTATGTTAACCTTTTCTGTACTTAATTACCTATATCAGGAGTGACAGTGAGCCTTGACAGATAGGTCTGTTTCTCAGACCTAAGTCTGAGGAGCACAAATAACTTACTAAAGCTGTATATATCAGAATAAAATCAAGCATGACTCCATTCTTGTCCAATCTCCCTCTCACTGTAGTAAGAAATTATAACTTAGTCTTTCTTTCTTTAAAAAATGGTTATAACTGTCCAGGCACAGTGACTCTCACACCTGTAATCCCAGCTCTTTGGGAGGCTGAGACAGGAGGATCGCTTGAGGCCAGGAGTTCAAAGCTTCAGTGAGCTATGATTGTGCCACTGCACTCCATCCTGGGTGACAGAGTGAGACCTGCCTCAAAAAAAAAAAATTGTTATAACTTGTATGAGTAGCTATAATGCTTATGCTAATGGTATCACTTTTTGTTTTGTTTTGTTTTGTTTTGAGACAGTGTCTCACTCTCTTGCCCACCCTAGGCTGCACTGGCATGATCATAGCTCACTGAATCCTGGGCCTCCTGGGCTCAAGTGATCCTCCCACCTCAACTTCCTCAGTAGCTGGGATTACAGGTGTGTGCCACCACACCCAGCTAAATTTTTTTTTTTCAAGATGGGGTCTGGCTGTGTTGCCCAGGCTTCACTTGATTCCTTAATAAGACTTTATAACTTTGACAAACCTATTCGGAGTATAGCTATCTTGTAGAGTCTCTCGCTTGGGAGCCTTAGAACTTGTATTATTTCTTAGCTTACAAAACTCGTGACTATAAATGCTAAGCCATTTTAAAAAGTGGATAGTTTTAAAAGTAACCACTATGGTAACTAATATTTATTGAGGTTTGCTATATACCGGGTACTATTCGTTGCTTTAATTGTATTATTTCATTTCAGGAGAGAGTTTATATTTTTTCATACTTTTTTTTGTTTTAAATGCCAAAAGAGATTGTAACAATACACTGGATAGGGTATAGTAGCCAGTATGATCTGAAACTTGATTCTCTGGCTTTCTGAATGGCTGGCAGGTTAGTTGCCTTTGCCTTCATGTGTCATCAGTAGCGTGGAAAGGGAACATTATGGACACAGTATTGACTTTTCTGAATAGTGATATGGTCCTTGGCTACCCAAACAACACATCATCTGTTGGTTTTCCTCCTTCCTACCACAGTGGCTACTTGTCTACAGGGTACTTTACTAATTCATCCTTTGTCTTATTTTGTTAGGTCTTTTGCCTTCTTCCTTTGTTTTTTTTGGTATCAAATACTATTTTTATGTTCATGACTTTCAAATTTGTATCTTTGCATCAGAGTTTTAGCCTAAATTGCATGTTCATATGTCTAATTTGTGTATTTATATCTCTTCCTGGATTTCCAATAGGGGCATTTCAGAATTTCTGTGTCTAAAATAGAACTTACGATTTCATTTGCATTCCTACTTCAACCTGTTCATTACCAGTTTTGGCAAATAGTACCTCTGCCTACTTAGCTGCTCAGGACACAACTATAAACTATTCTTTTTTTAAAAATGTTATTTTTATTGACTGATTGATTAGAGACAGAGTCTCATTCTGTAGCCCGAGCTAGAGTGCCGTGGCGTTAGCCTAGCTCACAGCAACCTCAGACTCCTGGGCTCAGCCTCCAGAGTAGCTGGGACTACAGGTGCATGCCACCACACCTGGCTAATTTTTTCTATTTTTAGTAGAGATAGAGTCTCTCTGTTGCTGAGGCTGGTCTCAAACTCCTGATCTCAAGGGATCCTCCCGCCTCGGCCTCCCAGAATACTAGGATTACAGGCATGAGCCAGCTCACCTGGCCTATAAACTATTCTTGATTATTACTTTTCTTTATGCCTCTTCTCTTATGCAGTAGCAAATCTTGTTGGTTTTATTATTTAAACTTGGACTTTTCTCTGCATTCATTTCTGCTATCCTCTCTTCCAGGATACTGTCATCTTTTACTTGTACAACTGCTATAGCCTCCCAACTAGTTTTCTTTGTTCCTCTCCTTCTGTTCTCCAGTTCATTCTTCAGAGTAGTCTTTAAAAATAATATTAAATTGATATTATAGGCCTCTTCTGTTTAAACCCTGCCATTGTTGCCTGTCAGTCATAGAAGAATTCATACTTGCTTATGTGGCCCTATAAGCCTCTGAGAGATGTATTAATTAATAGCTCCTGCTTAAATTTTCAAACTCTGTGATTGCTACTTTCTACATAGCTCCCTTCACTCCAGTCTCCCATTATCCTTGAACACAGCCGTTTCCCACTTAAGCCCTTTGTATTTGATGCTCCCTTTCCTGGAATGATCTTTCTCTTGCTCTTCATAGGATGGGCTTATTTTCATCATTCAGATCTCAATTCATATGTTACTTCTACTTTATCTAGAATATGTTACCTTCCTCTCATGCCATTTTTGTTATTTTCTTCATATCTTTTTCACTATTTTAATCATCTGGTTTGTTTATTGACTTTTGATCTATCTACTCCCAATAGAATGTAAATACCATGGACATAGCGGTGGTAATGTTATCTATGTGGTTTACTACTTTGTAGCTACTCATAATATATTTGTTCAGAATGGATGAAGAAGAAGGTTACTAGATGCTTTTAATCAGGCTTCTTTAAGCATTTGTCTTTCTAGTACCACTTTCCTGGCCATGGCTGTAATCATATTACTTCTCATTTGGGAGTAGAAGAGGGAATTAACAGGGATTGAATGTCAGATACTAGGCATTGTGCAGAGTATTTCATGTAGCGATTTAGTTAATCCTCAGAGCAATTTATGGATGTTTTTACTATCCCCATTTTATAATTGAGGAAGCTGGTGCTTAGAGGTTAACTATGACTACACAGTTTACTACGGGCTAAAGCTAGAAATGGAACCCAAGATTATCTGACTCCAAAGCCCCTGCACCAAAAAGTGGTAGGGGATTCTGTGTAGATGCTGTTCATAGGAAAGTAGGATTTTGATCATTTTAAACATGGGGAAATGGATCTTGTTTCTTCATTCTTGTTCCTCTTCTTTTTCTTCCTTCCACAGCTTTGAGCCTATTCTTACAGTCATGAAATCAATTACTTTTACTGTTCTCTTGGGAATTCCTTGTGAATTCTCTACAATCCTCTTAAAATAGGATTTATATTAGTTGACTGGTAGTTAGGGAGTAGGGAGGATTTAGCATTCCTTTTCGGCTGCCTGCCTGCCTTTTAAATATTGAACATTGGGTATAGGCAGGGGTCCCCAGCCTATGATGAGTTGTGTAATTATTTCATTTTATATAATAATAATAATAATAGAAATAAAGTATACAGTAAATATAATGCACTTGAATGATCCCAAAACCATCCCACCCCACCCCCCACCCTGGTCTGTGGAAAAATGAAAATAGTACCTGGTGCCAGAAAGATTGGGGACTGCTAGTTTAAGGGACTGGGTACCTTGTAGTAGTTAAGAGTGTGGAAGGGGACAGGGAAGGTGAACAGAAAGCATTAAAGGAGTAATGCAGACTGTATGGACTATGCCACTGGATTGCTGTTTTTTAGTCTATTATTATAAAATGTTAAACAAACTACAACTATGCTTATCTTAAAAGCATTAAGGAGCATTAATGAAGCATAGTACTGTGGGGAGATAAGTATATTTTTATAAATATTAACCAATTTCAAGAAATACATCCAAATATTTTTTGTAAATTTGTAATTTACAAATTTTGTAAATTTGTCAGAATAAAAAGGATAATCTGAGATAGTTGGTTTCAATATAAATTTTTATTATTAGTGAAGGTGGTGTAATAGGAAAGAGAATTGAAATAAAATATATTTGTCATCCTGTTTCTTTTACTGTATGGATGGATATGTTAATATTTTCGTCTTTTTTTTGAGACAGAGTCTCACTCTGTTGCCCAGGCTAGAGTGCTGTGGCATCAGCCTAGTTCACAACCATGTCAGACTCCTGGGCTCAAGTGATCCTCCAGCCTAAACCTCGCTAGGAGCTGGGACTACAGGCGTGAGCCACCATGCCTGGCTAATTTTTTCTATATTTTTAGTTGCCCAGCTAATTTTTTTCTATTTTTAGTAGAGACGAGGTCTCGCTTATGCTCAGGCTGGTATCGAATTCCTGAACTCAAGCAATCCACCCGCCTTGGCCTCCCAGAGTGCTAGGATTATAGGCGTGAACCACAGTGCCTGCCCCCATTTCTTTTGTTTTAATTTTTAAGATACTTGACATTATGGTGTGAAATTACTTAAGTATTCACTGTCATCATTACTGAATTAACATTTTGATGTGGTTATTGGCATATCAGTCATTTTTAAAATTACTAAAAGCCTAGTGTGAGTTTAAGCCATATGTACATGCTAATAGTTTCAAATAATACCATCAAATTTTTATTAATGATTTGAAGAATCTATCATTGTGTATAAACATAGCACTATAACTCTTCTTCCATCTGTATCATGAATGAATTTAATTAATATTTGGAAATTAAAGTTTGTGTTTCTTGATGTATTATTTAATCATAGCATTTATCTGAAGCTGGCAGTCTTGTACAGAGTATTGGGGAAAACTATTATTAGGTAAAACTCAGGGTTGGCAATCTGTGTTCCACTGGTTAGCTGCCTGTTTTTATAAGTAGAGTTTTATTGGAACACAATTCATTTAATGTATTTTCTATAGCTCCTTTTACATTACAACAGCATAGTAGAGCATTTGTGACAGATACCATATGGCCTAAGTGTTATACAAGTCCCATATATGCACAAATATTTACTACCTGACCTCATAAGAAAAAGTTTGCTGACCAATAGAATAAATTAACAACTTATAATTTACTACAGTGAACTTTCATATTATTTAGTTTTCCATCTTTGCTTCCCTATTCCCTTGTCATTTAAAAAAATTGTTTTCTTTCTTTTCTTTGTCCTCCTTTTCTCCTCCCACCTCTCCCTCCCAAAGTGCTGGGATTACAGGTGTGAGCCACCATGTCTAGCCCTAACTGCAAATTCTTGAAAATTGGTTATATCATCTTAATTTTTGTGTCAAATCATTTTAGATTGTATTCTGGACATTTAAAATTTTATTTTGTAAATTCTGGGTCCTGGCATAATCCTACAGAGAATGGTTTTTTTTTTTTTTTTAATTTCGAGCGTAAAATCAACATGATTAGTTTTTGAGCTCAATGTCTTGCTCCTGTGGGGAATGGGCAGTTTTAATCTTAGTTCATTTTCAACCCTTTTCTTACGCTGCTTTGGATCTATCGTCTCTTTTATACACAACTATGGAATGAGCATAGGATTTTTGTGGGTTCATACAAAAAGTTTGGGGGTCCTTCTTTTCCAATTTTCCTCTTTGGAATTCCTCCCAGTACTCTTTAGCCCATAATGGCTCTTTCTTCCATTCCTCTGTCCAGAAGGAAGGGGATCTCTATTGGAATTTTAGCCTCTTGCACTGCTGCTCTGTGGTGTAGTTCCATGACTGGGGCCTATCCTCAAGGCAAAGCCTGTAGAGAAAAGGATCTAAAATGAATGGATCAGCAACAACCAAGCCCTCTCCTCCCATGGGGGACATTTACCAACTATTCACTTCTTTCTACAATCTGCCTATTTTTGTTTATTTCTCAGAGTGAGTCTTTAGGTATATTGCTTTTTGTTATCTTGAGTTTTTAGTTGTAATCAGTGAAAGGCTATTCCATCTTGGCTGGATGGAATGCCTCCATTCTTTTTTTTTTTTTTTTTTTTTTTTTTTATACAGAGTATAAATCTATTGCCTGGGCTAGAGTGCCGTAGCGTCATCCTAGCTCACAGCAACCTCAGACTCCTGGGCTCAAGCGATCCTCCTGCCTCAGCCTCCTGAGTAGCTGGGACTACGGGCATGCACCACCATGCCCGGCTAATTTTTTCCATATATTTTTAGTTGTCCAATTGATTTCTTTCTAATTTTAGTAGAGATGGGATCTCACTTTTGCTCAGGCTGGTTTCGAACTCCTGAGCTCAAACAATCCGCCCACCTCGGCCTCCCAGAGAGCTGGGATTACAGGTGTGAGCCACCACGCAGGCCAGAATGCCTTCATTCTTAAACCCATTTCCTTTTTGGTGTTTACCTTCTTTCTTCAGACAGCTTACCATATAAAGCTAGCATTTATATTCTTTTGTTGCATTCTAGGCCTGAGAATTCACAGTTAATATTTTCATTGGGCTTGGTTGCTTATTTCCTAAATCTTCTCAAGCTTATTCCATTTTTTAATTTGTAATTTATGACTTCATTTATAAGTTTTTAGTTTACAAATTATAACTTCAGCAGATGGCTAATCTCTGAAGCATAATGAAAAAATTTTTTTCTTACCAGTTATACACTAAAGGTCTGTATATACTCTACTGTGACTCCCTGTGTGTACAGACTGCAAATTATTTGATTTCATCAAGATATTTATGATACCTTTTTGGACAATGATATAATAAAAGTGAAGTTTGCAGCTGTTTGATCACTCAAAGTGATATTATGTGGATGTAAAATTTGAAGAATGTCTGCTGGAGTGTCACAGGGCTTTCTTTAGTTCTGACCTATTCAGTATTTTTCTCCCAATGCTTTAAATTATGAAATTCTTAGCCTTGCAAAGACTACTGGGAAACTTAATTGAAAAAATTAAGTATAAGATAGATGTCATAATGAAATAGATGAGAATCAGCATGATGAAATTAAGTAGGTACAAATATAAAGTCTTAGAGTCACATGATTAATTATGTACAGAATGAGTAAGATTTGACTTCATAGCAATTTTAGATGAAAGGAAACACATGGAAGATAGTTTATTGCAGACAACATAAATTAGCAAGGAGAGTTAAGTAAAGAAAAATTACATAATCTAAGGTTGCATTGATTATAGAAAAGTGTGTCTGTTCCACTTTACTCTGTGATCTACCACATCTGTCCCTTGTTTTTTGCTTTTGTTTTCGTTTTTGTTTTTGTTTTTGTTTTTGAGACAGAGTCTTGCTCTGTTGCCCTGGCTAGAGTGAGTGCCGTGGCGTTAGCCTAGCTCACAGCACTCAAGCGATCCTACTGCCTCAGCCTCCTAACTAGCTGGGACTACAGGCATGTGCCACCATGCCCGGCTAATTTTTTCTATATATTTTTAGTTGTCCAGATAATTTCTTTCTATTTTTTTTAGTAGAGACGGGGTCTCGCTCTTGCTGAGGCTGGTCTTGAACCACATCTGTCTCTTGATGAATGATCAAAGGAAGTGTGAATGTTTCACCTAGAAGAGACTAAAAGGAAACTTGTTGGCAGCTCTCAGATATTTGAATGGTTTTCCTGTGGAGTAGAGTAGGCTAGGTATATGGAATCCCTGCATTTCATGTTAGGTTGACTAGAACTATGGGCACTATCCAACTATAATTTGGTTCGTTGATGAATTAAGCATGATTCTTCACTTTGTGAAGTTATTTCTTCTGTTAAACTTTGGTGTCTTTGCTATCAGAAAATACTTTGACTTATTTCTAGATACCATAACTAAATCTCTCCTTTGGTATATTGACAGTCTTTATCCACTGGTTCAGTGTAAACATGTTTTAGCTTGGGTTTGTTGGCTATGGATAGAGAAGAATCTCTTCCTAGGCCGGGTGTGGTGGAGTGCTACTAACTACTGTTGTTCTTTTCTGAGACAGAGTCTCGCTTGGTGCCCCAGCTAGAGTGCAGTAGCATCATCATTGCTCACTGCAATCTCAAACTCCTGGGCTCAAGTGATCCTCCTGCCTCAGCCTCCTGAGTAGCTGGGACTATAGGCGCATGCCACCACGTCCTGCTGATTTTTCTATTTTTAGTAGAGACAGGGTCTTCCTCTTGCTGAGGCTGGTCTCAAACTCCTGAGTTTAAGCAGTCCTCCCCCCTCAGCCTCCCAGAGTGCTGGGATTAAAGGTGTGAGCCTCCTTGCCCAATCTGAGTTTTTTTAATTTTTGAAAGACATATTCCTATGGGTCAGAAGTAATGTTAAAGGACTATAGCTATTTCCAAAGCAATTGTATTTTAAAAAGTGCTTTTTTTGAGAAATCATGTATAGTATCTTTGTAAAATAGGGTATAGTGTGGACTATCTGCCATTTTTCTTACGTATTATACAAATTAACTTCCTTTTTCATTGTCAAAACTATGTAGAAACAAGAAGAAAGTGGGGAAAGCATAAATTCATTGACATTACCATTATTGACCTGAAGCCTAAATAAGCAATAATACAGAAAAAGAACTTTACATTCTTTGTTTTCATTTTCTGACATAAGATGCCTGCTTCACCTATAAAGTAGTATTTGTATGATGACATTTGTACTCTTGCCCTCCCTTTCAGCGAGGAAATAAATGATAACTTGTGTCTGTCACTTTAAGAATATTGCTTGAGTATTAGGGTAATACGTTTTCTTGTACTGGAGTGGGGCAAGGTTTAGGAACGTTCAGCTGGAACTTGTAAATGGAACATTGTTGTACAGCAAACCAAAGGAAGATTTCTGTTGACTTTCACTTCTTATTTTCTAATTTGTGAAAATCCACCTTTTAGGGAGATACTGAGTCTAAGTCAAGCCCAGTGCCAGATACGACTGCCATAGATCAAGAAGGTTCATCCTGGAGAGAGTTCATCATTCATGAAGTTTCAGTAAACATCTTGTCTTAAAAAGTGTCTGTCCCCTCTTTTCTTCATGGCAGAAGTAGGAAACATTCATATGATTGTATAATTTCTTCATGGATTCTTGGATTACTCTGATGAAATGTGGTCTCTAAGTTTTTTATTTTCCTAGTTGGCATTTAATGTACAGAATATGTAGTGAGCACTTTAATAAATCAATTCAGAGTCTCATGTGCTTTAATACTCTTTTCTTTTTTTCCTTCCAAAAGATCTTTTGGAATCTTGTGCTTTATTTAATATACTTTAACCTTCAAATTTTATTATTTCTGAAATTTATCTTTTGTTAATTTTTTTATTAGAAAGAGAAAGTGGAGAATTCTAAGTTTTTTACATTTATATTTCTACTTTGAGTTTTATTTGAGTATTACATACCATCTGTACAATGTTACTAATGATTTTGCTTGTATTTCCTAATGATATAGTATACGTTATAGCAATTTGAATACAGAAATATCAAGGGTATATGCTACTGTATTTCAGTCACAGGGTTTTAAGTAATGAAAGCCAACAAGTTCTGGATCATTTTACATATATATTATACTACTCATTGATTGAATTAGAATTTTAAGTGTTACTGTGAAAACATATTTGCTTGTTATCTTGAGCCCAAAGTAAAACAAGTAACCAATGATTTATGCTGGAGATACAGAGCTTGGTATGAGAGCTGGTAATACGCTTAATGGCAGGCAGAATTAGGAGGAATTATGCTGCAGTGTAATAGCTTCAGATGCGTCATTTCTTTGACTTACCCTGTTTCTGGAGAAAATACCTAGTTGTGCTTATCTCATACTCATTAATCTGTGCTTTTTTTGGTGGAGAGGTAGGTTCAAGAGCCTAGTTGAAAATTATAAAAGTATCAAATTAGCTTTTTTATTGAGATATAATTCACTTACCATAAAATTCACACTTTCAAAATGTGAAGTTCAGTTTTTAAAACCATATTTACCAACTTGTGCAACCATCACCACTATGAATTAAAGGAGAGGATGGCTCCGTAAAGTTAGTTCCTTTGGTTTCATGCATTATTTGACCAGTCTACAGTAGTGAATATTCATTTGCCATTGGGTAGATAATTGAAGTTTTGGAGTGATACTCCATTGACTTTTTTTTTTTTTTTTTTTTTGAGACAGGGTCTTGCTCTATTGCCCAGGTTGGAGTGCAGTGGTGCTATTGTAGCTTACTACAAACTCTAACTCCTGGGTTCAAGTGATCCTCCTGCCTCAGCTTCCAAAATAGGGCTGCAAGTGTGCCAGCATACCCTGCTTACTGTTTTTTGTTGATACAGGGTTTGGCTATGTTGCCCAGCCTTGTTGCCAACTGGGGGCCTCATGCGATCCTCCCATCTCAGCCTCCCAAAGTGCTGGGATTACAGGTGTGAACCATGGCAGTGGGCACTATTGACTCTTATGACTTGAAATAATAATTTAGGTCTTCCCGTTGATAGGGCTAACATATTTTATCAGGTTGTGATATTTTTCTTATGCTATAAAGTGTTATGCCTTTGTGGACAGGTTGATGTAATAGGAAGATCACACTTTTTAAAGTGTGGAGAGACCTGGCCTGGCTACTTAGCCTTAACTTGGGGGAATTACCTCATCTTGCTGAGCCTCAGTTCACAGGAGATACTACTAAGTGGTTCAGTGAAGACTACATGGTTGGTTAGGCTTACAGCCATACTTGAGATTCAGATCTCCTGTCTTCTCTTTTTAGTAGTTTCTTTTTTTTTTTTTTGGAAATAATCTTTTTTTATACAAAAATAATCAAGACACAGTTAATGTATCAACCCACAATATTCTGTTGGTAGTTTACTGGGAGTGAAATAAATGAAATCAACATTCTTATTTGTGGCCAAGGAGAAAGATGTTTGTTACAGGACTGTTAGCCAAATATATGATGTCTCTTTAGAAATCTTGTAATTATATTAATCTTGTTATTTAATAGAATTACTAATAAAAATCAGGCATTCTAACCTTGTAAAGTTAAGTTGAGTGACTAAACTTTTTGGGCATAGTACTGATAACTCAGTTGAGAACTTCATTTGGCAGTGCAGAAGAGAGAACGGCCTCATACTTTCAACCAGTCATGTGACCATACTGCTGAACTCTAATGCAAAGAAAATTTTATCTTAGCTGAGGGGTAATCTTCATTCTGAAAGAATTGACAAGACAATATTTAGGACTTTAGTCCTGAAACTTGTTAGGCTTACGTTTTTTACATTGCACATATGTGTTTGTGTGTGTGAGAGTGTGCGTGAGTGTGCGAGCGTGCGTATGTATGTAGATATGTATGGAGAGATAGAATGAGTTTGAATGAAATTCCTTTATGAAATGTTTTAACTTTGTCTTTTCTCAATACAACATTTTAAATGAGGTTTTTGTGTGTAGGAAATGATGGCCAAGCATTTAACTATTGTTTGAGGTTTAAAGAACTGTCTAGAGATTGGTACAGTCTTATTAATTTTAATAACTAAAGCACAGGTTTTTTTGCTTTGTTTTCCTTGTTCTACCTCTGTGTAAATTATGACTACTTGGATGTAAAGAATTTTACTTCTAATGATTCTTTCAGACTTTGGCAACTCATGATGATTATTAAAAAATTATTTGTAGCTTTCACTTTTTCTTCCAAACTATCGCATTGAATTAGAAATATGATATGGGACGTATTAAATATTTATTAGGTCGAAGGAAAGAATATCTCATTTTGAGTTTACTGCATTTAGAGTCACTTAAAAAATACTCTTTTTTTTTTGTTTGTTTGAGACAAGGTATCTCTCTGTTGTCCAGGCTGGAGTACAGTGGCATCATCATACTTCACTGCAACTTCAAACTCCTGGGCTCAGGCGATCCTCCTGCCCCAGTCTCTGAAGTAGCTGGAACTACAGGCACATGCCACCACAGCCAGCTAATTTTTGTACTTTTTTATAGAGATGAGGTCTTGTTCTCGTGCAGGGTGAACTCCTGCCCTCAAGTAATACTGCTGCCTAAGTCTCCCAAAGTGCTAGCATTACAGGCATGAGCCACCATACCCAGCCCAAGAAATACATTTAAATCACACAGATAATTTATATCCACTATAGAAAAAACACATGATAAGGTTACATACTATATTATGTAACACATACAGTTATAGTTATGGAAACCCACCGTCTGTGGGTAACTGCTATTCATCTTTTGGTGCCAGTCTTTTGGTTGTCATTCTTAAAGTGGTCTGAGTACACAGTATTTTCTATTCCAAATGTTTGCCTTACCAGGTAGAAGAGCTTAAATCTTTCTTTTCTGAAGCTGAATGAAATGATAGTATTTTGTCTTTTTACAGAATTTCCTACCAGCACGCTAGGATATTTTAAACTAAGTTATGCTGGATAGCCTTTTTTTAAAAAATGGGATGACGGTGGGTGCATATGGGGAAAGTAGCAGATAAAATAGAAAAAGAAGGAAGCAATTGTCCATTTCTATTTAGTTAGCAGAAAACACTGGGCCTTTGTCAGCAATTTCCACTTGATGGATTAGCCTTATTTTCCTGAATATTCTGCTTATACTTCCTTATTTTATTCTATAGAGAGTAAAGGTGGCATATTCTCATCATGGGCCTAAAGTTTGCAGACTTGTATAATTTTGTTTGTTTTGAGTTTCCATGGAATGTTCATCATGGGAACCACTTTTGGCAAGATTGTTTATTCACATTAGGAAATTTGAAATCTCATTTTTTAGTTTGAGAAGAGAAGTAAGTATATAACTCAATAATTGGGTGAAAAAGCTTGGGTCATTGGCAGAGGTTTGTGTTGGTAATTTTCTCTTACTGCTAAAGCAGTCCATTTTTGAATTCTCTTATCCTTAACTCGCTCTTCTAGAATTCCTAGAGGACCTGTGCAGCAGCCTCTGGAGGATCGAATCTTTACTCCCACTGTCTCAGCAGTCTACAGCACGGTCGGTATCTCAGTTGTTTGTTATATTGTGTTTCTGCTTTTGCACATGAGCTCTTGGTATTATAGGCAATGTTTGTTTGATTGACACATGATAAGTTTTGGTGAAAGGTTCAACAAGGTCCTGAATAGAAATAGAAGTATATGATACAATAAGGCAAATAGGCCTTTTTCCCATCATCTTGATCTAAGTAGTAGAGGTGCAACAAACATTACATTAAGATAGATTTATATACCTCTCCTTTTTTCCTCTTTCTGTAAATACTAATCTCTGACCTTGTATTATGATTCATTTTGGACATTGAGTTTTATTTTCTTTTTGGATATTTCTTTTTTAAAATTTTTTGTTTTACTTTTTGTTTTAGAGGTAGGGTTTCACTCTGTCGCTGAGGCTGGAGTGCAGTGGTGTGATCACAGCTCACTGCAGCCTCCAACTCCTGGGCTTAAGTGATCCTCCTGCCTCAGCCTCCTGAGTAGCTGGGAGTATAAGTGCATGCCACCTAGCCTGGCTAATTTACAAAAATTTTTTTGTGTAGGCAGGATCTTACTGTGTTGCCCCGGGTTGGTCCTGATCTTTGGGCTCCAGCGATCCTCCTGCCTCAGACTCCCAGTGTGCTGGGATTGCAGGCACAAGCCACTGCACCTGGCCCTAGTTTTACTTTTTTTAACTTTAAAATTTTTTGATTTTACTTTTTTCTCCCAGATTATATATTTTAAAATGCAGAAAGATTGGAAAAGTGAATACTGGCTTTAACGAGTAAATTTAACTTTTTATATTAAATAATTCATAAATGAAGGAAATATAGCAGGATGAAAGTAATAAAATGAAAGCAAATTTTAGGTGTTCTGAAATGAAGGGAATTTAGGGGAATTGGGGAGTCAGACCTATCTTTTTAATATTTCAGGTCAACACACTGTTTATTTTCATGGATAAAGATAGGGTAGTTTAAAGAAACTCATAGTTCAATGAGGAATATGAGTAAATAAATAATTGTTATCTAAAGTGATATAATAGAGCAGTGATTCTTATTGGTTTGGTTTATGTTTTATTTTGAAAATCTGAGAGTAGTTATATTGCCCTCTCCTTGAAGAACATATAGCCAGTGTTTACATATTATTTCAGAGTTTCACAGTTCTCCAGCATGCCATCTATAAGCTCCAGTTTATGAGTCTTTGATTAGAGATAGAAACATGTTGTTATATGGGAAAGGAAGAGCTCACTTCATTAAGAATGCAGCACTTAAGCTGGAAGATGTAGGACTCCTCTAGGCAGAGAAGGGAAGAAAAAGCCTTCTAGGAAGTAAAGATTCAAAGGTGTGGTTAATGGAATGACCAGTAGTCAGTCCAGTGTAATATATGTGTTAGGGTTTATGAACTTAGTTGAAGAATGGATAGATCGGTTCTGGGTTTTTTTGTTGTGTTCTGAGACAATGTCTTGCTCTCTTGCCCAGACTGAGTGCAGTGGTATGATCATAGCTTACTGTAGCCTCAAACTCCTGAACTCAAGGGATCCTCTCCCTCAGCCTCGTGAGTAGCTGGGAGTACAGGTGTATGCCACTGTGCCTGGCTAATTTCTTTTTAAAATATTTTTTGTAGAGACAGGATTTTGCTGTGTTGCCCAGGCTAGTCTTGAATTCCTGGCCTGAAGTGATCCTCTTGCCTTGGCCTCCCAAAGTGTTGGGATTACAGGCGTGAGCCAATGCACCTGGTCCAGTTTTGGGGGTTTTAAGCTGATTTTAAAGTGTATCATGCAGGTAATGGGATGATCATTTTTCCTGGTTTGCCAGAAACCAGGCTCAGTTTACACATGCTATATATCAATTAAATACCAATTAATTACTTCTACAGCCCCTTTCACTCTTAAAATTGACCAAGTTTGGATAATATATTATCTGGTCACCTAGTAATTGGGAATCTTCAATTCACATTCAAAAATAACCTTTGATTTTTTTTTTTTTTTTTTTGGTAGCTCAACCTTCCTCTAGGTCATAATCTTTTTTAAGTACTGGGAAAAAGGGAACATCATTTTTGTCAGACATAAGTCTAAAGATATGATAGTTTCTTCTAATTATAAAAGTGTACCATCCCCATCGAATTTTCAATTTTAAAATTGAAATAAGTAAAAGAAAGGAAAGGAAAATTAGACAATGACTGTAACTGTTATTGGGTTATGGTTTGTCTTTTTCTGTGTTATAGTCTCTGTATAAGAGGCTTTATCCTGGCTCTTTATATTAGCTTTCTCTATGCCATTTCTTAAATAGAATTTCTTCAATAAAATGTTGTTTTTTTTTTTTTTTTTTTTTTTTTGAGACAGGGTCTCATTCTGTAGCCCTGGGTAGAGTGCAGTGGCATTATCACAGCTCACTGCAACCTTAAACTCTTGAGCTAAGTGATCCTCCTGCCTCAGCCTCCCACCATGCCTAGCTAATTTTTTCTGGTTTTGGTAGAGGCTAATTTTTTGTTTTTGGTAGAGACAGGGGTCTCACTCTTGCTGAGGCTGGTCTCAAACTCCTGACCTCAAGCAATCCTCTTGCTTCAACCTCTCAGAGTGCTAGGATTACAGGCATGAGCCACCATGACTGGCCTGTATGTTGTTTTATTATAAGAATTTAATCACTTAACATGGAACATGTACTTCTTAAGCTTTTAATGTGTGTCAGACAGTGTTCAAGGTGTTTGGGATATAGTAATGAGCAGAACAAACCCTCAGCCCTCATGGAGCTACATTATTGTGGGATAGAAAGACAGGAAGCAAATACATTCACAGTATACTATTGGGTAATTATAAGTGCCTTGATGAAAATGTGCAGGATAAAAAGGATGGAGAAAGACTAGTTATCCTACATTTATCTTAAGGCTCTCAGAGGAGGTCTCTCTGAAAAACCTAAGAAGATTTCTAGGGAAAAAGCATTTCTGGTACAAGGAACCAACAGTGCAGAAGCCCTGAGATTGCAGCGGGCTTAGAAATACAAGGGAGAGAGTGTGGCTGGAGTGGAGAGAGGTTGAATTTTGGGCATCAGATCATGTGGGGTTTTATAGACCATGGTAAAGATAATGCTTTTTAATGTAGATGTAATAGAAAGCCAATGAAGTACGAAGTGCAGTAGATCCGAGTTTCCTTTTAAAAGGTCACTATAGCTACTGTGTGGAGAGTAGACTGTGATGAAGGCAGGTGGTGGTGGTGGTGAAGTGGAAGCAAGGAGATCAGTTAAGAGGTTACTGTAGTATACATAAAGGATGATGTGGCTTGCTTTGAAGTGGAAGCAGTAAAGGAGATGACTAGTCAGATTTGGTATATATTTTTAAAGGAAAGTCAATGGGCTATGATGATGCCTTAGATGTGAGATGCAGTTGACAGAAAAGAGTAAAGGATGATGTCATGGATCTTGGCTTGAACAGTGGAGTTAATGTGGTCCTATTTGTAGAGATAACACTGGGTAAGGAGAAGGGTTTTTGTTGAGAAAAATCAACTTAATATATGTAAATATTTTGGTTGGAGTTAAACGTTAGGTTGTTTCCTTTTGTCGCTGGTATAAATTACTTCATTGAATTTAAAGCCGTTTCTGTATTTTGAATTTTTAATAGAATAATTTCCTAGAAATGCAATTACTTTGTTATGGAAGAGGCATGTTATTAAGATTCCTTGTAAATGAGGACATGTGATTCTGTAAACTTAACTATCTTGCAGAGGAGATCATCAAAATGCTGTTAGCGATAGCACAGTGCCGGCTATAGTTTACATGAAATGTTTGAATCTGCATTTTTGAATTTGATTTTGGAGTTTGATCTAATTTGACTTTTACAATTTAAAGCCACTGCCATATATGTAGTCCTTTGATGAGTTACAAAAGTGTGCGTGTGTATAATATATGTTGTGCCTATTCTGGAAGGATGAGGCAGAACAATTTACCTTAAAGTATGATAGTGTCCCCTTTTCTATAAATTGTTTTCATTCTTAATAATTTAAGTCTCTTTCACTTTTACAGTGTTGTTGTACACACTCTTAACTGAATGAATAGGAAAGTGGTTGACGAGGTGCTTTGAAGTCCTTAGTCTTCCCTTTTCTCAGCCCCAGGATTATGTATTGGTCATTATTCCTTTAGCATCTAGGTTCATTAGCATCATTTCTGTGTAATAAATTAAAGGCTAACCCTCAATTCACCACCTACTGCCTCAGCATATGGTGCCCATATGTCACTTTCATTGAGTTGGTTAAATTCCTTGAAAGGCAGTTAAGAATCTTGGCTAATCTTTAAAAATTATACAGAGATAAGGCTTTTTTATCTCTGGTACACAGGCTTTATGCCCTGTTGTCAGCCTTTTTAGATAGGTTTTCTGCTGATAATCAAAGAGAAGCATCAATAGATCAACTCAGCTTTTGGAGTACATTCATGGTGTATGTTTTAGCCTGGTTATTTTGTATTTATTTATTTTAACCTGGTTTGTAGAAGTTTGTCCTTGGAATATTTATCAGGGATGAAAGGAAAGCTCATGTCATTATTCTTCATTATCCCTAATTGAGTGGTTGATCATATGAACAAAAAAAGAAAAAAGGAAATATATTTTAAACTCTAGTTAGAGCAATATATATATATTATAAGGTATAGGGGAAATGGCAGAACTAAAGAGGCATAAGCTAATTTGAAATATATTAATTGATAACTTTCTTATATTGGCATGCTTCTGTAATATATACTGTGGAATTTTACTGTGTCATATAGTTTTGTCTTACATACTTTTTTAAAAGAGAAATTTGATTTTATAACTTTCAGGCTAGTATTTTTAGTATATTTGCAGAGATGAACTAATGGAATGATGACATTACTACAAGAAGCAGCAGTCTATATTTTAGGAGATTGGAAGGGTTGTCTTATTAACTGCTTATCAGAAATTCCTATTAATAAATTACTTAAGTTACTGCCTAATAAATAAATTGCTCTTTAATATCATTAAATTTAATGATCCTTTTAGCCAATTTATACTTTATTTAGACAGTTTTAATTCTGTTACCCTATAGCTTTATGTGATCTAATTAGAAAATCATACTTTTAGGTCTTTTTCTAAGTCACTGGTAAGTATTGAGTAGGCCAAGGTATCAGAGGAGACACTTCTCCAGAGACAAAATTTATCCTGGGTTGACCAATACTCCTTAGGTAATATTGTCAAGCCAGTTATAAATCTACCTAATTATCTTGTCATCTAGCACAGAATAATATTCCATTGTTTTTTTACAGTGGAATACATTGGTCGAATTAATTTGTTTACTTATACTTTTTATTAGGACCATTTTATTTACTTTTACTTCTCAGCTTTTAAAAATTGGTACATAATAATTGTTCATATTTATTGATAATTTGTTATTTTGATACATGCATACAATGTGTGATGATCAAATTAGGGTAATTAGGATATTTATCACCTCAAACATTTATCATTTCTTTGTGTTGGGAACATTTCAAATCTTCTAGCTATTGTGAAATGTACAATAAATTATTGTTAGTTATAGTCACCCTACTTTGCTATCGAACACTAGAATTTATTCCTTCTAACCGTATTTTTGCACATATTAGCCAACCTCTCATATATCTGCCCCCTCACTCTCCCAGCCTCTGGTAACCATCATTCTACTCTCCACCTCCATGTGATCTTTTTTTAGCTCGCACATATGAGTGAAAATAGAAATATTTGACTTTCTATGCCTAGCCTAGTTTAATTCACTTAGCACAGTGACCTCCAGTTTGATCCATGTTACTGCAAAGGACAGGATTTCATTCTTTTTTTTTAACAGTTGAATCGTATTTCATTGTGTTTATATATCACTCATTCATCAGTTATGGATACTTAAGTTGATTCCATATCTTGGCTGTTTGAATAGTGCTGCAATAAACATGGGCATGCAGCCATCTCTTTGATAAACTGATTTCCTTTCTTTTGCCTATCTATCCATCAGTGGATTTCTATATCATGTTAGATTGATTTAGTTTTTTCTGGAACCTCCATAATGTAGTAATTTACATTTCCACCAGGAGTGTAGTTGTGTTCTTTCTCTGCATCCTTGCTAGCATCTGTTTTTTTTTTTTTGTTTCCCCCTTTTGAGACGTGGTCTCACTATATCACTCAGGCTGGAGTGCAGTGGCCTCATCATAGCTCACTGCAACCTTGAACTCCTGGGATCAAGCAATTCTCCTGCCTCAAATAGTTGGGATTATAGGCATGCCCTACCATGCCCGGCTAATTTTTTCTATTTTTAGTTGCCTGGCTAATTTCTTTCTATTTTTTAGCAGAGATGGGGTCTCCCTCTTGCTGAGGCTGGTCTTGAACTCCTGACCTCAAGCGATCCTCCTACCTCTGCCTCCCAGAGTACTAGGGTTACAGGCGCGAGCCACCATGCCCAGCCCTGTTTTTTTTAATAATAACCATTTTAACTGGAGTGAGATGATACCATTGTAGTTTTGATTTGCATTTCCCTGATGATTAGTGATGTTGAGCATTTTTTCATCTGCCTATTGGCCATTTGTATGTTTCCTTTTGAGAAATGTCTATTTTTAGATCATCTGTCCATTTTTCAGTTGAATGATTTGTTTCTTTTGCTATTGAGTTGTGTTCCTTATATATTCTGGTTATTAATCCCTTGTTGGATGGATAGTTTGCAGATATTTTCTTCCCTTTTGTAGGTCGCCTTTTCACTCTGTTGATTGTTTCCTTTGCTGTTCAGAAGCTTTTTTAGTCTAATGTAATCCCATTGTCTATTTTTGCTTCTGTTTCTGTGCTTTTTAGGTTTTATCCAAAAAAACTTTGTCCAAGCCAGTGCTCTGAAGTGTTTCTGCAGTGTTTTCTTGTAGTAGTTTTATGGTTTCAGGTTTTATATTTAAGTCTTTAATCCATTTTATTATTTTTTTGTAAAAGACAGGGTCTCACTCTGTCACCCAGGCTGGAGTGTAGTGGTGCAATCATAGCTCACTACAACCTCGAACTCCTGGGCTTAAGTGATCTTCCTGGCTCAGCCCTCCCTGTCCCCCAGTAGCTGGAACTACAGGTGTATGCCACTATGCATGGCTAATTTTTTAAAAAATATTTTGTAGGCCGGGTGCTGTGGCTCACTCCTGTAATCCTAGCACTCTGGGAGGCCGAGGCGGGTGGATTGTTTGAGCTCAGGAGTTCAAGACCAGCCTGAGCAAGAGCGAGACCCCATCTTTACCAAAAATAGAAAGAAATTAATTGGACAGCTAAAAATATATAGAAAAAATTAGCTGGGCATGGTGGTGCATGCCTGTAGTCCCAGCTACTTGGGAGGCTGAGACAGTAGGATTGCTTGAGCCCAGGAGTCTGAGGTTGCTGTG
>CAUYSK010093127.1:0-13095 GCA_963575035.1 Avahi laniger
AGAGAGAGAGAGAGAGAGACAGAGAGAAGGTCTGAGACCCGTCAGAGCGAGTTCCCCCTGTCACTGACAGGCAGATAAATTACCTGCTGGTTTCCTGTGTCTGACAGCAACTAAAATAAGGTACACAAAAGCATGAAAGCAGCTGGAGTGTAAAGCATCAGGGCCGTCCCATCACTGGGAGATGTTACAAAGGGACAAAAGCAGAAACGAGGCAAGTGGCTCTCCCAGTGAGTGTGCCCCTCACATTCAGTGCGGGGTCCTCCTGCCGACTGGGGGCCATTGGGAGCTTCTCCCCCTCTCCCCCATACCAGGGGTGGCTCTCGATCATAAAAGCCCTCCACCTCATAATCCCAAATGTCCCCAAGAGGGAAGCACTCCTGAAATAATCAAAGAGCTGAAAGGAGAGTAACAAGGAGGGTCTGCGGGTTGAATTTAAAATAATAGTAATAATAGGAGCAAACATTAAAACTAGACATTTTAAATAAAGGGGATGTCCTAGCTTTCACTGTCTGGATAGCGGCTGCAGAGCAAAGGTCAGCCGCCTTTCTCTAAGAGGCCAGAGAGGAAGCATTTCAGGCTTCGGGAGCATTCAATCTGCCTCGATTCTGCCACAAAAGCACGAAAGCAGCGGTGGAAAATAAATGAATAAATGTAGCATAACCCAATAAACTCTATTTACAAAAACAGGTGAGAGGTGGCAGACCAGATCTGGCCGGGGGGCTGTGGTGTGCCTACGCTGGGTATGAAGTGGAGTTATGGAAGGAGGGGTGACCGCACAACACAGGAAAGTGCGTTTCGTCTGCTCTGTTAAAGAAACAAGGTGATAACCAGTATAACTGATTCTCAGATGCTCTGTTTCTGGATGGGAGGTCTCCCCACCTACACTAATGTGTATCTTCCTGGCCACCAGCTACTGGGCTTCTTCCTGTTTCTGCACATCTCATTGTAGCCCATTCTCCCCCAACGCTCGCTCCTGTCTTTGTGCCCCTGAGCAAGTGATATTATAAAATTATCATCCTGTTTCATCAAAAAAGCAGAAGAAACCCACTGTCGTCACTGGGCAGGCTCCTTGTCACAGGTATGCTTCCACTTCATACTAGCTCCGGGTCACAGTTTGCAGGGAGCCCCAGGCCAAGAACATGGCAATAGACAAACCAGGCGCCATCTCCTTCCACGGGCTCCTGCCTCTAAATGAGGTGGAGATTCAATCCCAAAGTTGCAAGCATGACTCAGTCGGCCCCCCTGCAATACCAGGGGGGGTTACGTCACCTCCACAAGTTCAACATCTGGAAATCCGCAGAGCAACCCTGGTGGATGGGAGCAGTGCTCAGGGAACATTCTTCCAAGTTCAAGGTGACTGCAAACACGACATTGGGCAGATGGCAAAGGCCTAAAGGAAGAGTTAGGATTTGGCCCCTTAACTCCGCACTTCATCCCACATCCACGGATCTCCGGAGCAGACTCTCAGGAGTCCATGGATTTTGCCACTCTGAAAGCACAAGAAAGAAAATTCCAGAGTTGCAGAGAAAAAACTTTGACAAGCTTCCAAAATGGTCAGAACTCATTTCCTCTGTAACACCAGGACACACAACCTAAGGGTCCCAGTGTACAAGTTCATATCCTCATGTGGATTTCCTTAACAATCAAGGAGAAGTCAAGTGTCCACCAGAAAAGCATAAATACACAGCATGTGTACGTGTGTCTTCTGCAAGCGGTTTTCATCAGACTTGAAAGAGAAGCTGTTCTTTTTCTTCTCAAACCTAACAGTGAAGAATCCCACAGGATATGAAAAGCTCTCAGAATGAATCAGCCACCAATGGGAAAAGCTTACTAATAGGGCCAATGCTAGGGGCCAGTTGCAGACAGAGGTCAGAGAAACGGCCCTTCCTATGTGGCCAGCAAACAATCCATAAAAGCATCCAGGTCAGCCGAGGACCCTCCACCGCCTCCTCCTTGTCCCCTGTCCAACGTGATGACTTCCAGAACTGGAATATGAAAAGTCTCCGCGTCAGGAAGTAATACCAACCAGAACAATATGAGTCTCTGAAGGACAGGTGTCCAGGCAGTTGGACCCGAACCATAGGAAAGAGAAATTCTCTCTTCTGTTGCCACCAGCGCAGATGGATGGGATTGAGGATCATTTCCTCAGCAGGCAAAAACCCAGGGAAGAGGAACTGGGAAAAGGTCACGTCCAAACAAATGAATCAACCCAACGAAGAGAGTCCCAGAAGGCACAGGCGGACACACACAGCCCACAGGAGGAGGAGAAAGCCACCACCAATTTGAAAGAGCCACTGCTCCAAGGAACATTCCTGCAGATGGCCCCTAGGAAACCCCTGCACGGTCAGGAGGTCAGAAGGCCCCGTGAAGACAGGAAGCCACTAGAAAGCGTGCACCCCTGAGAGAAGGGGAATGTTCTATGTGATTCTTCCAACATTGTCTCCTTCCACCTATAAAACTAAAGCTGATGCAAAATTAGCATGCCATATAAAACAAATGGGAGAGGGAAAGAAAATCCCACCATCCCATATAAGCCATCTGTACAAAGTGCTTAGTACACGTCAGGAATTCTTAGTAAAGTTAGCTGGAATTTATAATAATATTATTTGTTACCTTACTAACAACAATAACAATATCCATGGCTGCCAGTGAAGCATGTGTTCCCTCCAGAGACGAAAGCTAAGGTACCATCTAAGCAAATCCACTGAGTTAGTTAATGAACCACTTTCCAGAAATCATAGCTATTCAAAACATTCTTCCAAAGCCAGGACACCCACGTGTAAGAGATTGCAGTGTGTGTCTCTCCTTCCCCTTCCGACTCAAACCCGGGAATCAGACCAATTGCTAATGCTAGAACACAACATCCTCGCTGAAACTGTGATAAAACACAACACGCTACCTTCACCCAGGTTGCTTTTCGGTCCCGATTTTTCTCTCCTCCCTTATGCCGCCACTACAGGATGAAATGACAGGATTGCGCTTGCCTCTTCTGGTTTTACCATTTGCAGCTTCTACTTTCCTTTCTTCACACTGCTTTCTTTCCAAGGGCGCTGTGACTCCATTTTACTGACCAGAGAAGCGAATCTGGTCTTTTGAGCTCCTGGGTGATTTGGGAAGAAAACTGGCCTCGCCTTCATTTTTGGCCATGACCCGACAGAACACCTTCTCTGCGCTGTCTCTTCCCTGTTTGTGTCTCAGCCAGCACCCAGGTCAAGCCGTCTCTAACCGGCCATGGGCTCCAACACGGCCTCCCTGTCCTCTAGGGCCCCTCATTCCAACTGGCCTCCCCAATGCCACCAAAGGGATTTCTCTAAAAGGCAGGTCGTAGATATCATTCCCTAATGGTATCTTTACTTTCAGTGGCTTTTATTTCCTGCTAGTAAAATTCAAGATCCTTGGTGTTACCTTAAAAAAAACCCTCTATAACAGAACTCCAGATGAGCCAAGTCCAGTCCCCACAAACCCCACATGCCAGCCCCATAGGACAACAGCTCCTCTTCTATTGTGCTCTACACCTGCACACGCCACCGTTTCCCTGCCTGCCTCCCCCACCCTGCGCCCCCCAATTCTTGCTAAACACCGACTCGCCACGCAGGACCCACCTCGAGTGCTGTGTATTGCACAGAGTGAAATTTAATCTCCAGATAAAAGCGACCCCCTTGCTTAGGTCTCTCAGTCGCTTTGCTTACACGTTGACACACAGCAAGGCTTACGTTAGAATTACTGCTGATTACCACAATGCCACAGCACTGACCCGACTGCATCACACACAGTAAGCAATGAAGTCGGGAACGAGGAAATTCCATGCAAACACCGGGACAGAGGAAGGCGTCCAAATGTACCCTCAACTCCACCTTGGAACCTGGTCAGACCCAACTTTAAACAGCTGCTTGGAGCATATTAAGGTTCAAATCACAGCTATCAACCTGCCCCCTGGGATTCATAAAGAGATATTTTCATTCTATCTGAAACCCAAGCCCGTCAACCAAGGAATAGTAACCTTCTGTTGGTTTGCGAGGCCAATATTTTCCATTAAGGCAAGATAAACTTAGGGATTTATTTAATATACATGTCTCACCACAACCCATCACTAATTAGAGATGTAAATTTCACAAACCGGCTTAAGAGCTTGAGAGGGCCTCACGGCTTGAACCTCCGGCTGGCATCTTCTGACACGACTGCAATTTAAGGGACTTCCTAAACTATCTCAGGACATCTTTCAGTGACCCCCTAAAGGGAATCAAATTAACATCTAATGTGATCCAAGCAAAGATCCTGGAGCAGAACCGAATCACCATAAGTCACAGGAACGCAACGCATGGATTCCAACAGGGATTCACCCCAGTATGCAAGAAGGAAGAGCCTGCCGCAGGCACAGCAGAGAGAGAGGGACATGTTCCGGGACACCTGCAGGTCACTTCATGCCACATTCTCCCCACAGAGGCAGAGACGTGGAGGTTTTCAACAGGATGGCCAGGGACTGTCGCGCTGAAAAAGAGACACAACAGAAACCACCCCATGCGGCCACCTGCAGAAGAATGTTTCGGGTCGGGAGAACAGCAAGGACGAGGGCTTTGAGGCAGGTGTTTGCCTGGGACCATATGTCTGAGCAACAGCCACATGCAGAGAGCAAGGGAAAAACCACAGACAGGAAGGGGCAGCTTGTGCCAGCCAGAAGCCACTGTGAGCACTTCGGTTTTTATGCTGGGGGATCCGAAAAGCACAGGACGATACTGAGCAGAGTGACACTATCTGACTTAAACCGGCCCTCTGGCTACTGTGTTGAGACAGAATGGTGGGGGGACCAGAGGAAAGCAAAGGGGCCAATTTGGAGGCAAGCACAGCAGTTGATGGGAGAAGTGCCGCATCATCCAAACGCAGACCGAACAGCGTCTGCACCGGCCACCAGCACAGATTTGCGAGAAGAGCCAGCGGAGACCACCCGCCCCAGCCCAGCGGCTGCAGACACAAAGCCCAGCAGCCACCCTGGCGAGGGATGAAAGGAGAGCTCTCGGCAGCTTTTCAGGCCGACTCCGCAGAAGCTATTAGAAAGGTTAGCAATAAGCGTGGCCCAGCTTTAAACATGGGAGTCAGAGGGGTCACCCCAAATGAAAAGGAGATTGAGAAACAGCCTTCTCTTGGGAGCTCCCCTGGAAACAGAGGAAAACACACACTGCCGAGAAGAAAGGCCCCCTGCAAATGCGAGCCGTTCTGGACTTTGCACTGGATCGGTTTCAGAGAGAGCGGCCCTTTGGAGATGGCGGTGTGGCAAGCCTCTCAGAAGTGTCCCTTCTTTTACTGCAGCTTAGAGGGAAGAAAAAGGAGTCAAGGTCACACACTCAGGTGGCTTTGAAGCCCAGCCTCCCACTGAGTAGTCTAGCTCAGTAATCCCAGTGTGCAAATTGCTCCTCTCTGCTCCTCCCAGGGTCTCGGGGAGATGTGCCGGGCACATTGGGGCTGGCCAGTGCCCCTCGGCACCCTGGGGGAGCTTCAGGTCTGGAATGAGCTCAGCCTTAACCAACTGAGACTCTAGTAACTAAACTCCTCCAGCCCCTCGTTCCTCCTCTGTAAAATGGGGACTCGATGAGATCGTGCATGATCACTCAGTACAAAGACAACACTCAACAGAGAGGAGTTATTCTTGGGATTGTTATTGCTACTTCTCTTAAACTACCCATGAATGCATGAGAAATTCATTTAAAGTAAAGTAAAATAATGAAAACATTCACTGGTACCATAAACAATAGATGCAACACCATTAAACAATAAAAACAGGATGGTGACACACTTTGTATATTGATACATCATTTTAAACATGTATTCAAAAACAGAAGGCCCACCTTGAATTAAATGCCACCCTCTCCAAGATCTTAATCTTTCACAAACCCGAAACTCGCAGCAGTGCTTGCTAGTGAACTGCTGCATATATCGACACTGACATGACAGCAATTGAAACCCTCCTTCTGGACACTAATTCAACAATAGTATGCATTAGGAGCATTTAAAAGTCTAAACCTTTTAGCCAATAAATCTCTATCTAAAAAATTTTAATCTAGGAATAGAATAAAAGATGCAAAGATTTACATGCAAGGAAGTTCACAGGCTCCACTAGCAGAAAAACAAAAGTGAACAACAAAATGTTGAGCCAGAAAAAACAATTAATAAACTCGGTTACATTCTTACAACAAACTACTTTGCAATTTTTTACAAAGAGACGTTAGGAAAAATATCTGTCAGGAGAACCTGAGCCACCTGAGATTCCGGCAAATGAGCAATGTTGGATTAGAAGCAAATTCCTGACTTTGTCACGTAATAATAAGATGTTGAGGTATAGAAAATCAGCCTTGAAAGGAAGAAAACATTGTATGGCCCAGGATGGCCACATCAGCCACCACGCGTGTGAAAAACACCCACGGGCAGAGCCTCCCACTTTCCTGGTACCCGCTCAGGATGCCAGCGAATACAAACTCCGAAAAGCCTCCAGGAGCTAATATAAAGAACCAGCTGACCAGTCCAGGGAGGCTTACTAAAGGGAAATCTGAGAAAGAATTTCTCACCTGTCACCTGGTTACTCTAAAGAATCTGAAGGTAAATAAATTCAATAAGGGCTCTGAGCAAAGTATGTAAGTTCGTCTAAAATGATGCAACAATTTAGAATTCACTGACACGACCACTTGACTTGTTGTTTTGCTGTTGTTGTTATTGTTGTTGGGGTGCTTTTGACCAAGAGTGTACTTCTTAAATCCTCTTTCAACAAAGCAAAAGTGCCTTCAGAGCTCATAGATCTACGTAGTGGGTCAAACAGTGTCCCCCAAAAATACTCATGTCCACTCGGAACTTCAGGATGTGACCTTACTTGGAAATCAGGTCTTTGCAGATGTAATTAGTTCAGATGAGGTCATACTGGAGTAGAGTGAGCCCTAAATCCAGTGACTGGTGTCCTTATAAGGAGAAGACAGGACATAGGAGAAGGCCATGAGAGAGGCAGAGATTGGATGTTGCAACCGCAAGCCAAGGAATGCTAGGACTTGTCGGCAGTCACCAGAAGCCAAGAGGCCAGGGAGAATTCTCCCCTGGAGCTGTCAGAAGGGGCATGCCCTGCTGACACCTCGACTTCGGACTTCTGGCTTCCAGAGAACTGTAAGAGAATGCATTTCTGTTGTTCTGAGCCACCAAGGAGGTGGTAATTTCTTAAGGCAGCCCTAGAAAATGAATACAATCTACAACCAGAAGTCACAGAGTGAAGACAAGCTAATCACACAAAAGAGGTTATTGGTAGGAGAGTACATTAAGGATACGCGTTCTTTACAGCTCGATCTAACGCTGTGTGCTGGGGATGAGGGACGTTTCTGAAGGACAGCTGGAAGATGAAATTAATTTTAAGACGTTACTAGCAGTGTTCTTGTTTCTCAGAGCAGTGGCGTGCACACGCATCACCTGGACAGTCCTTCGAGCAGCTCCCACAGCAGTGGGCTGACGAAGGGGAGCCTTGGCCAGAAAGGAAGGTCAAGGCAAATACTGCTGGTGGCTGTGACCAACGAAAATTAACCACCAGCTGCATGTGATGCAATCTTTTTGGGACTGTGTAGAAATTATGAAGGTGTCGTTACAGGTAAACAAGAGTTCCACAGGCCCAGACAGGAGCAAGGATGGAAATTTTAATTATCAGTGTCAATGTGACTTCTTTGAACTCACATGTTGGTGAGGCCTGCTGACATTTGGACTGAAAGTCTGCAACTCTGTGCTACTGCTATGATTACACTGTCAGCTACTCAAGGGTCACAGTGCATCTATATTTGAATGCACAGGGACAAGCACAAGGGGCACACAATAAATGAGTATAATGTTGGATGAATAAAGGAAATGAATCTACAAATGGTTCTGGATAATAAAGCATTAAAACACAACATGATGCTCTTACTACACACAAAAAGGGTACCTATGGGAAGAGATGGATATGTTAACTTGCTTCACTGTAGCAATCATTTCATTGTGTATGTCAAAACATCTTGTCAATCACACATTTTTGCGTCTTGCCATGTGATGCCCTCTGCCGCGTCACGAGGCAGCACGAAGCCCTCACCAGAAGCTGCCACCACGCCCTTGGACTTCCCAGCCTCCAGAACTGCAAGAAACACATTTCTTCTCTTTATAAATTTAAAAAAAAATGTTGTACACCTTAAATATATACAATAATAACATAACATAACACGATGATCTGATGGCCTAGAAAGGGTAATGGCTGGACTTTTGCATGCCACAACATTTTTGGCCAGCTATAAAATCCTAGTATTAAGGCAGTTGATATGTAGTGAGGGACATGTCTAAGCTCAGGCCTGGAAAACTGTACACCCTGGAGCTGCTGATTCCTTTTAATTTCTTCCCGTCCACCTCCCAACTTCTTATGTCTCTGTGTTCCAGTGCATAAAAGGACTACCCAATGTGTAGTGACTTCACCACTCCACTGGCAGCACACTGCCCTTCCAGTCTCCTTCCTGTTGCTGTTCCCCATTCTGTGGCCATGCTAGGCTCCCTGTTGCCCACCTCCCATGAACCCATTGAGGATCTTCACACCTTGGCTTGTGGTCTCTACTCAGGAATTCTTTTCTCCCCATGCACACAGTGGCTTTCTAAAGAAATTTTACTCACCTTCCAAAATCCCAATTAAGCATCATTGTTCCCTAAAGATTCCCTTACATGCTTCTGGAAGAATCACCCCTGTTCCTGTATCATGCTGGACCAGCATTCAGCACAGGGTGAGGTGTGATGACAGGGTGAGCTCCTCAGGGACAGAGGTTCTCTCTCTCTTTATTGTATCACTGTCACCCAATAAAGTCACTTTAATAAACACTGATTGAGGGGATCTCTCGATAAGTGATCTGTAGACAGCGCTACGGTCCCAAAGATATAAAATAAAAGTCAAGCATCCTCCCCTCCCCCACCCACCCCCATTACATGAGAGTACTCAAGGTTTCTCCGTCACAGAAATGAGCACATTTGTGATTAATATTAGGATACTAATTCACTTAATGTTCATCTTGCGCACAAGACTGTGAGCTCCTTGCAGCCAGGGGCTGTGTCTGATACCTGCTACTGTATCTCTAGGCCTTTGCCTTGTAATTGGCTCATGGTAATAAATGAATCTCTCACATGTCAGATCAGTTGAGACCCTAGAAAGTTGGAAAAGAATATTGAAAACATTATGCTAAATGAAAGAATACAGCCACAAAAGACCACACATTTTATGATCCCACTTATATGAAATGTCTAGAATAGACAAATCAATATGTAACAGAAGGGGCTGAAAAGGGGCAAAATGTTTTTACAAGTTGTCTCTTTAAAACCCCGCACCCTTTTTGAGGAATTAAAAGGTACATTCCTGCCCAAGGCTAGTCATCAAAGGGGCAGAAAAATGTTCTTTGTTCTTTATATCTTAAACCACAGGAGATGGCTCAACAGAAATTGTCTGGGAGAGGTCATGAGATAGTCTTCACGGAGATGCTACAGTTAAACAATAGCCCAAAGCTGAAAACCCCCTTTAAAAGCTCTGTATTTCTGCTTAAAGAGAGGACGATGATTCTTCAAGACAAGAGTCTGCCATCCTCCTCATTTGCCAACAAATTAATAAACTCTCTTTCCTTTTCCTCAAACTGCTTGTCCTCCTCCTTGTCCTCGTCCTTTGTTTGGCCTCGGGGACAAGTACCAAACTTTCCCTAACACATAGAGAAAGAAAGTAGATTAGCGATCGTCCAAGATGTGTGCGGAGAGTGAGTTTGGAGGGAAATGGGTAGTGATTACTGATGGGTATAGGGTTTCTTTCTAGGGTGATGAAAATGTTCTGATGTCGATTGTGGTGATGATTGCACAATACAGAAAATATATTAAAAACCACTGAATTGTACACTTTGTGGGAAGATTGCATGGTATGTAGATAACATCTCAATAAAGTTGTTAAAGCTGTAGAAGTTCAGCTGTTACAGATACTGGAAAATTAAGTTTGCTCAAGAAAGGTAAATAGTGTAATTGGAAGAAACTATGGAAATCTTTTCAAAGATACATAATTTTTTTAATAGAAGTAGATTTGGTTTTATTTAGTATCCCATAACTAGAGCTTAAATGCTTGTGAACATCTGATTTGAGCTTCTTATCTTTAAAGAAATGAAAACTGAGACCCAGAAGTTCAGTGACAAAAGATTTCACAGACAGTGTGTGGAAGCTTAAAATTTAAACTCAATAGCAGCAACATTATTCACAATAGCCAGAGGGCAGACTTGTAGAGGCCACCCAAGTGTCATCCACAGATGAATGGATAAACAAAATGTGGCATATACATTCAATGGAATGTTATTTAGCCTTAAAAGGAAGGAAATTCTGGATAAAACTTGAGGACATTACACTAACTGAAATAAGCCAGTTCCAAAAAGAGAAATCCTGTGTGATTCCACTTATGAGGTCCCTGGAATGGTCGAGTTCGTAGGAAAGAAGGTAGAATGGTGGTTGCCAGGGGATAGGGATGGGGGATGGGGAGTTATTACTTATTTGACACAGAATTTCAGTTTTGCAAGATGGAAAGAATTCTGAAGATTGGTTGTACCACAGTGTAAATGTACGTAACATTCCTGTTAAGTACGTAACTTAAAATGGCTAAGACGGTGAATTTTATGTTACATGTATCTTACTACAATTAAAAATAAATTATTTTTTTAAAGTCTAAAGTCCCCTCACCCCCATCCCGAACACTGTCCCGCAATGGCATGGCCCAGAGCCAGCGAATGCACAAATGAAAAGGGGAACAGAATGCTTGGTCTGACTTCACAATGGAAAAGTGAGGGGCCCAACTCACTGCTTCCCAGCAATTTTGAGAATTTTAACAAATCTCAGCAGGACCAATCAGTAGACAGATCAATAACATGAAGGCCACTGCACAGGTCTGAGTCCTCCCAAAACAAAGCCCTGCCGGAAGGAGGTGGTCAGCAGCAGAGGTATCTGGTGTTGAGTGCCAGGCAGGTCAGACAGCTTCTCAGACTTAAATAAGCTCAAGAATCAAACTGGGATCACGTGAAAATGCAGACCTTGGTGTAGTGGGTCTGGGTGAAATATGAGAGTCTACATTTCCAACCAGCTCCTCGATGGTGCTGGTGTGATGCTGGTCCCAGGGACCATCCTTTGACACCCTGAGCAGCCAGGGTGGCGATGAAACATCACACCACATTCCTTTCCCCAGATGAGAAGCCGCCTTCACGGACTTGGAGTTCCATGGAATCATCCTGTTTTCAGTAGAACTAAGCACACAATCACAAGCCAATAAATTTCAGCTCACTTTAGGTGGAGTTAGAAAATGTACATATTTGACTTTCATGGTTTATGAACATGTAAGCTTGATTTATGTTAAAACTGGGCCAGTGGGTTGGTTGCTTGATTGCGGGGGAAGGAAAGAAATCAACTGTGGTCAGTTTCTAAAGGGAATATTAAATATTAATATTACTTAATACTCAAAAGTCAGTGGAATCTGGCCTGATAACTGATTTAGAAACTCATTCAAGTTCCTTGGTGAGCCATGTGGTCAAAAGCCACAACTGAGAGAGAGCTCAAACATTCTGCTGTGCACAGTCATAGACAATGTTTTTTAACCTTGGCTTTCATGAAGTTTGGGTTTTCATGCTATTTCCTAATGAAAATTAACTAGAAAGAAAAGTCATTGGAAGAGTAAGAAAAAGAGGTTTGTTAAGACCGGGAAACTGTACTCAACAGGACGGATGTTACACAGGAAAAGGCAAGCACCGGAGAGAAATTAAAATGACACATTTCTAAGATTAAAGGTCACCAACTAAAAGTAAAAGTATTCTCCCTACAGGGAGGGGTGAAAAACTTTTTAAAAAGAGAAAGTGAATAATTGGCTCCTTGCAATCAAAATTACCCCCAAACCCTCTGTAGAAACTGAGTGTGGCCATAGAGCACGACACCAAATGAGCAATTTCACTGACTTTCACTGCAGTTGTTCATACCCCTTCCGTGGACGTGCCAGTGAATCGGCCCTCTCATTTTAGTGCTATTGTGACTACTAAGTCCCCACAGTGGGAGATGGTGGTTGACCTATTACTCACAATATCTCTCAAGTGATTCTCCCAAGGTTCAAAGCACACACTTTCCACCACTAGTCTGTACTTGTTGCAAAGTCAATTTCATTAAATACAACACATACACACACACACACACACACACACACATCCCTTCACGTTAAAGGACAGAAATAAACAATTCAAATAGAAATCTCAGGAATGTAAAAAGGAAAAAGAAAAAAAGAGGAATACACTGCTCAGTACTGGCCGCAATGCAATAAGATGTTTCCTACCCTACTCTGGCAGGGGCGGGAGCCGGGGGCACTGATACAACGTGTCTTTGTGGGATGTAAATTGGCAACATCGAAAGACTAGAAAATGCTCAGACCCTTTGACCCAATAATTCCTCTTCTGAGGATCTAGCCTAAGGAAATGATCCAAAATTTAGAAAATGATTCAGGTGGAAATAAGGACAACCGTGGCAGTATTTCCTAACAAGAGAATAAAATTAGGAATGCACCCTGGGGGTGGGGGCTTGTGCCTTGTCATGTAGCTAAGCAGGACCTATATTTCCCAGAATTCCCTGTCGAGGCAGCAAGGGACAGGGGTTGGGGGTGGCCAGGGAGGAGTTTGCCTGGAATTTGAAGGCAGAAGTGGAAAAGCAGGTCGGTGGAGTTAGGGTGGGGAGCGCCACCTGCGGCTGAGCCATCCACAGTCCCCAAGGCTCCTGGGCCAGGTACATGTGCGTGCCACAGGACAAGGGCATGGGGGCGTCTACGTGTCACTCCCAGTTGTCCAGGTGGGAGCTGGGAGAGACAGACATGGCCTCCAGCGGGTCCTGGCTCTGCCCACTCCATCTGTGACTTTTCTTCCCAATCCCTGGCCAGAGACAACGGCCTTCCACAGACTTCTTCCAGGTCCCACAGCTGCACAGGGTTGAATTCCCATAATCAGTCTCGATTCCATATCCCTCACCCAACTCTAACTGATGCATAACCACGCATGTAAGTCAAGCAAACCCCAGTGCCACACTCCA